>JAYEPQ010000015.1:23078422-23338422 GCA_036321105.1 Dracaena cambodiana
GAAAAAAATGGAACAGTGATATTGATCGGAACCTATTCCAATCCTCCCAAGAATGGGAACAGTAGAAAATTTTGATCGGAGCCTATCCAAATCCTCCAAAAATGGAAAACAATGACAATTGTAATTGGAGCCTATCCCGATCCTCTCAAAATGGGAAACAGTGGCACAGTTACGTCTAGCCATCAAATTTATATGAACCCTAGTTTTCCCACAATCCCAGTACATGACGATTCCAGTATCAGTTATTCGGTTTAGTTTAATGGATTAGTGATCAACATTAAATTTCAGTATTCTATAATAATAATAGTAATAATAAAGAGCAATATATAATATAGTAGTTAATGATCTATCACCAATCCCATATTAGAATAGTTTCCGGTGTCGTTTCGGATTTCCTTTCCAATATTCATTTTCTTGTTTTTTTCCCACTTTTCGACTTGGCTTACTTCTTCTTTGTTCAATTTATGATAGGAATAAACCCTTTGAACACCTTAGTTATAATTTAATTTTAGCTACCTTTACACTGTTTGGTGCCTTGATGCCTGGTAAATAAAGAACCATAAAACCTTATTTTTATAATTAAGAAATACTATAGTAGCTCCATAACTAACTAGCAAGCTGGGTTTGTGCTCAACCCAAGCCCAACTGGCTTTAGTTCAGATAACCATTTCAGGTCAAAATCCAACTTGAGTATAAACGCCAGTAATATCCAAAACTCAAATCCAAACCCATCTTTGTATCGGACGCAAGTCAAGCACTACTAACTAGCCTGCAGTTGGACCCACATAATATGGAGCACCTCAACTTGGACTGCAATCAGTTTATTGAAAAATGATAGGTAGGTTTGGGGCCCAGATTGACACCTAGAGCTCATCTAATCGAAGTTGCTTAAGGGAGTCTCTAGGCCAGTATTCACAAATCACATTATTCGCGCAGCATCGTGGGTACTTCCTCTATGTTCATACCTTCCAACACCTCATATCCAGTATGCCCATCGTCATAGTATAACCACTTCCTTCATTATCAGCCATCATTCTATCCAATCAATTGTTTGATTCCAAATGTGTCCTACAGAAGTTTCCAGTTTAATGACCAGTTATAGCAAAGAAGATTCCTATGCCGAGATACTGTATTATAGAACATCGAATATATACAACTTCTATGCTATGCTATGCTGCTAAAGACCTTACAAAGGATCTTCACCATCTTCATCCACATTGTCCATCCCCAGGTTACCGGCCCTTCAGCTTGTATACCATCCCTTCCCCATAACCTCAGCTATATCTAGATAGACTGGACTGTACTCCAAAATCTAGATAACATGCCATTCAGAACTGCTAACACAAGGACAATGCCATAGACTTTTCTAAAAGATGCCTTTTGACCCTCTTGACAGTCCAACTTCCAAAGGTGTACATCACCGGTACAAATTTATATTTTTAATTAAATAAAACAGGAAGTATAGAAGTAAATATAATTGATAGCATGTTGCACTTAGTTGAAGAACTCACCTTTGCCTAGCTGAATGTAATATCCTAAAATTTGAGCTGTTTGCATCCCTCTTTTGAGTCCAATCGTGCTGAATAAGACTACCGAAGTCAATTTTGGACACTGAAATAAACTTCGGTGGGCATAACTTAAAATCCGTAACTCCAAATGACATTCGGTCTTAGATATAATTAGTTTTCTAATATTTAGAATTTTTAGAAATTTACCTTACGAGACCGAAAAATACTTCTAAAATTGCTAATTTAATAATATTAAAAGTATCCTGTTAATTACTTCAGAATTTCGGTTCATTTATTCTGGATGTCAGAATGACAAACAGATAATTTTGTAGCATTTCTCTCATTGAACACTATGCCCTGCATTGGTATTTAGAGAACATTATACAGAACCAAAATTAATATATTATTAAATAAATATATAAAATAATTTATTAACCTTATTGGAATTTAAGTAGAGAGAGAGAGAGATAGGTTTGATGTGCTATCACAAGAAAAGGAATTGTGGCAATAGTGGGTACCTAGGTGTCTCATTTAGAGAAAATAAAGTGTGACGAGGATGTAGTTGAATTTACCAAATTACCCTCTTGGGTTATGGGATCACATTTTCCTCGGTGAGCACACATTTCATTCTCTATTCCTGAACCAAACGGAAAAATAAAGAAAAATAAAAGAGAAAAGAAAGAGAGAGAGAGAGAGAGAGAGAGAGAGGAGAGAAAGAAGAAAGAAAATTTAATCTAACCAAGAAGTCGAGATCAATCCGAGACAAGTAACACTGCTATTTTTTGTTTGTTTCTTTCTTTAATTTATATTTGTGTATGAAATTTATTTTGAAAAAAATGCTTGGTTCACATTTTGAACTATTGATTGATATTGAGAACTGAATCACATTAGTGTGTTAATTTTGCTATATATAAATATTGAGATATTTGTTTATTTTTTATTTTAAGAAAAAAATTTACTTTGCAAAAATAATTTTGTTGCATGAAAAATAACTTTGCAAGCTTCAGTTCTGCACCCATGCAACCCATGCAAAAATAGAAAGAAAAAATATATATATAACAATTTTTGCATGGACTTACAAAGCTTCAGTTCTGCACACATGGATCAATTTTGCATGGGCTCATTTATTCCTGGTCAATTTTGCATAAGAGAGAAGAAGGAAAGGGAGAGAGAGAAAAAGAAAAAAAAGGAGAGCGTGGGCTGGGCCGAGAGAAGAGGAAGAAAAAGAAAAAGAAAAAGAAAAAAAGGGAATTGGGCCTGGCTTAGCCTAGTAAAAGAGAAGAGAAGAAAAAAAGAGCAGCTTGGATCGGGCTGAGCAGGATAGAAATAAAACAAAATGAAAAAAAAAATTATGTAGCTAGGCTTGGGCCAGAAAAGGAAAGAAGAGGAAGGAAAAAAAATAAAAAATAATATATATATATATATATATATATAAGGAAGGAAAAAAATAAAAAATAATATATATATATATATGTGGACTTGATTTTGGATTCAATTGGAAGTAATTGAAATAAATAAATAAATAAAATAATAGTAATAATAATAAAATAAATAAATAATTGATGGATTGGGCATGGAATTCAATGAAAATTAATCAAAAGTAAAATAAATAAATGTATGTGATTGAGCCTGGAAATGAAACAAGTCCATAAGTTTTGGTTTAGAAATAATGCACTATTATTACATGGTGCACTTGGTTCATGAAGTGGGCATTGATTGGTATTGAGAACTGGAGCAGATTATTGATCAATTTTGATAAATTATATTGTGATATAATTGTGCAATAAAATTATTAAGATGACACAGATATTTAATTCATCATGCTACAAATTACATGCTTTGACAGTACAAATCATGTGTTATGATACTACATGTCATGTGCAGTCATGGAAATGCAAGTCTGTTATCTTGAATTGAAAAACAATTGAAAAGGGAAAGGAAAAATAAACAAATAAATATAAAATAAAATTATCATGTTCATAATTTTTGAACCCGGAGATATGAGAAACTGTACGATAGATAACATGATGCGTGGCGTGTGATAATTGTTAATAATATAGTGTACTATATGTTTCTTGCATGAATGGTGCAGTTTATGTGATACATGACACGTAATTCATGGTATATATACACTCGAATCCAATACATGACATGTTTACATGAATTAATTGAATACTTGATACATGATGAGCATGACCATTCATGGGAACATGATTACAAGTTTTTTGTATCTTGATTACATGACCTAAAGTATCTTTGTGATATGTGTGTACATGATCTTGAATTTGAGTCCTGAATTCTTGTTTCTCTTGATAAGGACATGTAAACAGTTTAACTTGACAAGGTACGTGTTCCCATTAATTCATGTATATGGTGTGTTATTGACATGGGGATTGGAAAAGCTACATAATGGATAAAAACTGCATTGTACAAGGATCTTGTTAGCCAAATTATTGATTAGGGCCAGGATTCTTTTACTGCAGTGGCCAGGATGATTACTAGATCACCAATTGATAATTGATACCCCGAGTGGTATTTCATTACTGTAATACAATACGGAAATTGATTGTAGTGCCTAGCGGCATGTCATGGTTCAATGCCATGAATATTGAGGCCGGATCCCGGGTATACACGGGCACTTGTACAATACGAAAAAACTGCACGCTATCTTATCCATCATTTAGTTTTAAATGCTAACAATAACTTGACCTAAACTTGACATCTTTACAAGATATTTACCCGCTATTGTAAATGACATGCACAGTCTTATTTATTCTATTTTTCATTATTCACGTGACATGTTTAACACTATCACGATTTAATTGCATACTTTATCTCCAGTACTGTGGTAGTACATATATATTTTTCTTGTATTACATACTGGGTTTAATCCCCTAGGTTTCGAACCCAGATTTAGAAAGCGAAGAAGGAGAACCAACCCCAACTATGGACTAGTACTTCATTGACCAGACCGAGCAACAGTATGCAAGTAATATACCTTCTAGAGATCCTTTGTATATATTTGTTTATATTTCTTTTATTTGGACACTGTTTTTCTCTTGTGTTCATATTCAAAACAGTGTGCCATCTTATGTACCTAACTTTTTGTATAAATGAGATCATTTCAGTTTCAGACGTATTATTTATTAATCTGATTGTGGCAGTAGTTACGGTTATTCAAAGATCCTGTGACTGTTGGGTTGTCTAGTCTAATTTTAAATAGCGTCCTCCGTTTTGGTAAACAGCTGAAAAATGGGGGCATTACACTGAATTTCCTTCTTCTCTTTTTTTTCCTTCTTTTTTCCTTCATCACACGCATTCTGCAAATTTCTTTTCCTCTTTGTTTGAGAAGAGGGGAGAGGATTTCTTTTCTATTTAGTTAAATGAGATTAAATACTTAAAGATAAAATTCTATTGGTTAAGCAAATTTAAATAACTAATTTCCATATAAGAGCCAATCTACGGATTTGGTTTCCATTTAGATTCAACCTCTATTTAAATTCTTATCCCATCAAATAAAAATCATTTTTTAACCAAATATTATCATTTTCTAAAAAATTAAAAATTAATGCATAATAAAAAGTGGTTGTCACATAAACCATATAAATGCAGCCCCTCTCAAGTTACTTACAAAGATCTTAGTCATTATAGGATCATTCCCATGAGATGACCTTTTGTGATAATAAGTAATATAGGTGTTGGTTGGGAGAACTTTTTCCATTGAAAGATTATAACTTTAAAGGTTTGTACTTTCCAGGGAAAGGAGCCGATTCTCACTCCATTGGATATGATCTAGTAGTGCAACTTCTTGTAGGTCATTTTTGTGCATCAGGGCTTCCAGCAGATCTTGCATCTTTTGCATGTTTTTTACATGTGAGTCTATAACAAAGTCAAACTCCTCTTCTTTATTCTAAATTTCTACCATCATTCTTTGGTGGTTTATCAGAGGTTTTCTTCATCTTGTCTTCTGAATTATTTTATGTATTCTCTACCACCTTTAGAAGCAGTGTCCGGAGCTTGTCAAGCCTTTTGTTGTTCTTGAGTCAAGCGTTCTTGAACTTTTATCCTTCGGCTTATTTCACTGAAGCTGCCTATCATATGGACCATTGTTTCTTTAAATCAGGAAGATTCATATGACAGAGGTGTTGTAATGGCTTAATGATCGCAATCTCCAAGCCAACCTCTTGTAATTCCGTAGAGCTAATATCCCTAACTTGAGCTGCATATAATGACATGCTTCCGCATCAAATGAATGCCTATCGCCACATAATTTCTTTCCTCTATTCACCATGTTTGAAGTCATAATAAGAGATTCTTTATTGGTGGTGACACTTCATCTTTGAACAAGCCTTCTTTTAGGTGTATTATTATTTGGTTTGGTTATTTGACTAAAATTCGAAGGTCTAGGCGGACCACAATACTAATTGGTAAGTACTGCGGAGATTATTTGTTCATATCAGAACAGTGAATGGGATTATGCCATCCTCCTCTTGTTAGTGAGAAATTCTCTTAAATCGATTTCTTGATGAGTTTCCTTTTTACTCCAGCCTCTACAAGACTCCCTGTGTATTAATGGAAATCTGCGGGCGTAGAAAATTGGAATCCCTACCTTAAATGACGTTTTGTTCTGGTCTTTGTGCTTATTACACGGAGTTGTGGCTTAATCTTATGTTCTGGACTTTTTACGCGGGGCTGAATAGTCTTGCGTTGTGCTCTTTGTGTTCGGGGCTGAGTAGCCTCGCGTTTAAAACCTTCTGCACGGGGCTTATTAGCCTCGCACTGGAATCTTTGTATGCTAGATTGATTAGCCTTGCATTTAGAAATAGCTTCGTGTAGAGCCATGTTGGACTGATTAGCATGGAATTTTAAAATATTCTCACATAAAGCTACACTGTGCTGATTAGCCTGTCATTTTGAAATAGTCTCACATAAAGTTACACTGGGTTGATTAGCCTGCCATTTGAGACCAGATTCGTCTTGAACTTGACTTTTAAGAATTCACCGCCGTGCTCAATGGTTGTGGTTCTGAATCTAAGTTCTAGTCAGACCAGATCTTGGCTTCTATTTGGTGCCTTGTTCAGTCATGATAGGAAGAGATGTTTTTCTTTTCCAAAATTTTGGAATCCAAAGATCTAAAGGGCTCCTATTTAACAGGAGTTCCTTTGTCATTCAAATTTATCGTTTGGATTTCTTCCGGTTCTGAACTCAAAAATCCAAGAAGTTCCTACTCAATGGGAATTATCTCGTCATTAAAATCCATCGCTTGGAGTTTCTATACAACGAGAGTCCCCTTGTCATTCGAATTCATACTTGGGTTTTCCAAGCAATATAGAGCTATGTTTTGGCCGGACTTACCGATCCAGAGGATAAGTATTCCTCATATCTTTATTGATTGACTTCTACGATCAACATCTCCATAGACTTACTAATTTCCTTTCATTGCCATGGATTTAAGGAATTACAATGATCTCCAAAATACAATAAAAAGAAAATAGAAAACAAACAAGAGGACTTATATCACATCTCTCTTTTTTACAAAAGGTGTGGGTTCTTGAGGTAGCTATGGAGCATCGACCTCATATTTCGTTAACAATCTGATGCTTGGATTTGTTTTAAACATCAATAATGATAATGAAAACTTCTAGCTGGCAGCTTCTTGCTGCTGGTTGGTGTGCCTTCATGTAGAAAATTAACTCAAAGGTCTCTCAGGATCTCCAAAAATAACCTTAAAACTCCTCTTTTGGTCTCTATTTATAGTTTTAGGAGTTTTCTTAGGAAATAAGGATGGAATTCCATCTTAATTTAATCTCTGAACTTGTATTTGGATTTGAAATATTTAATTCAGAGTAATTGGATATGATTGGAATTGGAATTCTGGTAAAAATTATAAGGAAATCCTGTTTGGAAACTGAATTAGCCCTGCGTTTATGAGGCTATCATCCCCGCGCTAGACTAGCCCCGCATGGGGCTGCTAGCCTCGCGAGCATGAGGCTATTTGCCTTGTGTGGCCTTATTTTTCTTGATTCCAAATTTTCTTCTCCTACAACTAGGAAGGGGACTTGGAGAGCAGAATATCGAAACATGTCTAACATATTGGGATTCTAGAAGGGATTTCTTGTTTGTAAGAAGATACTTTGGCTTGGACTTTCTTTTAAACTTGGTAAGAAGGATAACATGTCTTTTTGGCAGGATGGTGGACTGACATCGCCCTTAAATTTCTTTATCCACATCTCGATAATATGGCTCTAAACAAAGAAGGGGTGGTGAAGGAATTTCAGAGTAGAAGATAATAGAGACTGGATCACCCTAACATCATAACCCTACATTGGGAACTCCTAGGCATCTTATATCATATCTCCCCAAATGAAGCTTCCAATGACTTACCCTATCAAAGAAAAGAGAAATCAGGCACCTTCTAAGTTTGATCAATAAATAGATTTCTCAATCATGGGGTCAGTGTTTAGCTCAAGTAAGACATATTTAGGAGACTAGATATTCTTTAAAAATTAGGGTCTCCCTCTGCCTTTTCTTAAGGGGCACTTCTAACTTAGGACAACTTGCCAAGGAGGGGGTTGATGGACCTGAATATCTATGGTTTTTGTAGAAAGGAGAGCAAAACTATCTCGCACTTATGTTATCTCATACTACACCGAAAATACTTGGGCAAAAGTCACGACAAGCGTTCCTTTTACTAGATCAATTGAACATGAGTTGGGATGGATTATAGGCAACACAAAAGGAGCAACGTGGCTACCATTTGATGGAATGTGCGGCTTAATGATGAGTTCCATATATTGCATATTTATATTCTCTAACCTTAACTATTTTTTTATATAAATAATGCTACTCATGTATATTTAGTTATCTTTTTCAGTTTAAGTCTATTGCAGCATGAATTGGTATGAAATCAGGAGAAGACTAGAAAATCGAGTCCAAAAGGAGCAAAAATGAGAAAGCTACAAAATGACAGAACTAGAACTATCAAAGTGGAATATAGTCATGTCAAAAAAGAAGTCCAGAGCTAGATGATCAAGTTCCAGAAACCACAACTTCAGGAGAGCTTATTTTGCCACTAAATGATGATAATAGCCACTATTTGGCAGTAATGTGGGGCCCCTGTGAGCTGGGATTTTTATGCTGACTTAGATACAGATTATAAGTATTTTGAGAAGTTTTGACTCCCGCTAATTGGCGGTCAATATTGCTAATTGGCAGAAAGTTAAAGAGTTTGACTGCGATATTTTTCTGAGAGCTCTGTTGTAATTTTGTGGTTTTACGGTTGTAACTGGATTAGGATTTTGAAAGCTAGAGGTTTATATGTTGGTTGTGTCCTTATTAAATAGGGGTGATGCACTTTTTGAGTATTAATAAAATTAGGGTTTGAGATCAATAGAGGGATGACCCCCATACATACGGGTGGCAAATGGGCCGGGCAGCCTGTCAGGCACGCCTGGCCCTGCACGTGTTGGGCACGTGCTCAACACAGTTTGCTAGCGGTGTGCGTGGCAAAGCTCGGCATTCCCACCCAAGCCATGCCGCATGGACTTGCGGCCTAAGCCGGCATGGGTGTGCCATGCTGCACCTGTGCCTAGCACACAAACAATGTCTCGGTTCTTAGAGCTCTTGCAACTTAATTGGGGGTCCTTTCAATTTTTTTTGGAAAATTTCCCAATGGCTATAAACTAGCCGTTAGGGATTTTCTGCAAAAAAATTTGCAAAATGAAACCCCAACGGTCAAAATGGTTGTTGGGGGGTTTTATACAATTTTATTTTGGAAAAAACTTCTCATCTATAAATACTCCTATATTCATCCAAATTAATTTTTCATACAACACTCAAATAAACTACAACTCTCTTCATCTCTCTAATCTCTCCAAACATAAAGCTCAAGCAACAAAATTTATCAAGATTCAAGCTTTCCACTCTCGAATTAGAAGAAAAAAAGCAAGCTTCATCATTCGATACCATCCTCCTTCAAAGAGAGAACATACGTGGCGCTCTCCCCTCTATTCATATCTACAAATCTCAACTCTCAAGCTCTCTTTTTGGTTTGCAGTGTTGCGGTACACATTTATCTTTAAGTTAAATTTAATTCGGCAATTTTTGTGGTTCTTTACTATGGATCTATACTTATTCAGTGCTTCTTCTTCTCAAGCTGGGGTAGTTTACACATTTTTTTAACAAAAAAAGAATACCATTTTTTGCAAGTACCATTGAAGACCCTCCACATCGTTGCCTAACATGAATACATAGATTCTTCTAAATTGTTGGAAGAATTATTTTGAAAAATTTATAGATGATGGTATTACAAAAACTAAATGTAAACTTTGTCAAAGACCTAACTCCTTCCCTAAGACAAGTAGAACGGGTAATCCAAAAAGACATTTAGAAAAAGCACACCCACAAAATGAGCCTCAACAAATACAACTAAACACATATAGAGGTACTTTAGGAATATTTTAATACAATCCTATAATCGATAAAAAATAATTAACTACTTATATAGTGCATGCCAAACGACCATTTTATATGGTCGAAGACCCTAAATTTGAAAATTTTCTTAGAAAGGCACATAACCCCAAATTTGAAGAAGTCCAAAGATCAACATGTAAAACCGGCATACTTAAAATGTATAATAATAGAAGACAAGTATTAATTGAAATTTTAACTTATTTAATTTATAGAGTTGGCATAACTATCTATTGCTGGGAAGGATTAAATGTTAGTCATTTTTTGTGTGTAACAACCTATTACATAAATCAAGATTGGCAAATTCAAAAAAGAATAATATGGTTTAAAAGATTTGAATTTCCTCACAATATACATAATCTTTCTCAATCTTTACTTAGACTTTTTTTGGCTTTGGAATTGAATGATTTTTTTATTTCCCTTTATAATTCTTACAAAAATACGGCCACAATTGAAATTTTGAAAAAATATTATTAAACCAATTTTACAAAGGAAATTATTTTACATTCGTTATCTTTGCTACATAATAAATTTGTGTGTTCAAGATAGACTAAGAATTGTAAACGAATCTATAATTAAACTCAGAAATATAATAGTATTCATAAAATATAGTGGGCCAAGAAGACAAACTTTCAAACAAATATATTACAATTTTAAAATCTCACCAAAAAATTAGCCCAGGATGTTAGAATAAGGTCGAATTCTATATTTAAGATGTTAGATGAGGCAATTAAATATAGAGATATAGTAAATCTATTTAACGAAATGGAATTAAAATCTTGAATATTGGATCCAATAGAATGGAATCAATTATATTGCATTTGTAATTTTTAAAGAAAATTTGAATATGCAAATAAGGCACTTTCTAGAACTTATTATCCAACAACACACATTAAAGTATATTATTTAACCAAAATTAATTATGCTTTTTATTAAAATAGGAATAACCCTATTCTTAAAGATATTGTTGGACTAATGGAAATTAAATTTAGAAAATATTTTAAACATTTTCCAAATTTACTTTATTTTACAACCATTATGGATCTATGAACAAAATTAGATGGAATGGAATACTTAATATAATTATTTTATAGAAATATGAGTTATAAAAATAATGTTTAAGATCTAATAAATGATGTTAAAATATATTTGTATATTCATGTAGTCTACATATGAAGATATTTATGATAACAAATCCCTACATACAACAAACCAACTCGACATTAAAGATGATGATACTTCAAAAACAATATTATCAACTTTATTCAACTGCAAAAATCCTAAGCCAACACATTCTTCTCCTAATGAGCTTCATTATTTTCTAGATAGGGCCACAACATAGTAATCAATGTGACCATTATGAATCTTTTGATATTTTGGCCGGTAGAAATCATAGGAGAAAACATATCATGTGCTTTTTAATATGGCTCATGATATACTAATCCCTCCAGTGTCCATAGTAGTATTGAAGTCTGTTTTTAGTGCAGTGAAAGAGTGCTAACAGAATAAAGGAGCTCAATTGCGGCAAACACATTGGAGGTGTGTGTATGTCTAAAGGCCTGGCTTAACACAGAAGAAACAAACCAAGGACTTATAGATGAATTGGAGTAAGAAAACTCACCCGAAGAAGATTGAAAATTGAAGACTTATATTCTTTTCATCTTCACACTTGTATTTTTTCCATGTAATTTTTTTATAATTCATAGTTCTCAAGGAAGTAATGCAAAGAATAATTGAGACTGACGGTTAGAGTCCTCTTCCCCCTCTTCAGGCTTTGCATGATATCCAAAAAGATTTATAGAGTAATTTTATAAACAAAATGAGATTCAATAAAATAAAATTCAATTTTCATATTAATTATTTGGTTAATCATCTATTTTTACCATTCAAAAGCAAATTTATTAAAAAAAATAGCATTATGTGCCCGGACGGGCCGGCATGGCCCGTGCCTAGCGATCCATGCCTCCATGCCAGTCCCAACCTAAAGCCCGGGATGCCATGCATGCCTCAGGCATGGCATAGTCCCCTTTAGGAACGGGTCGTTCCTGGCATGGCACGGGCTTGACACTCACATGTCGTGCCCGTGCCATGTCGGGCATTGCCTAGTTGTTGGCCCTAACTATACTAGACCTCATCAGCTCTCAACCTATGTTCTTTATTGAAATATTGTAAGTAAATTTTATTTACTTTATTAAATAGTTTATTTGCTTTCTAGTGTAGGATTTTACTTGTTTTCTAGGAATTTATGTTTTCTTAAGTATTGCGTAAATAAAAATATTATTTTTATAACTAGAAGCATGCATAACTAAATTTCATAGTCTTAAAATACAGATGAAATTAGTTTAATAGTTTTAACATGGATATTTCTCATTTTCTTCCTAAAAAGAAATAAAGTTGAATTTTTTTTGTAATTAAAATAAAGTTATGACTTCGTAAATCATAATTCTTTGATAGATTATGCTTAATTATTATTTTGATAATATTTACTTAGATGAGATTTGGATTATAATTCTTTATTTTTATTTATGGAATTATTAACCTGATATAATTTGATTTTAGGAAAGATGCTAATTTTTTATAATCTATACTTGAAAGCCACTTGATAGATTATAGTTGGGGGCTTTTAATTAAAAGCAAACTAAAATGATCAAATTTTTAATGTGTTACTTGATCTTGCATGTTAAAAAGATAGGAAGAAAAATATAATTCGCTGTTAGGATATTATTTTAATGGATTTGAAATCCTAAATTAATTTTAGGAAATAAAAACTCATCTTTTTAAAATTAAAATATTATAGTTAACTTACTAGGATAAGAAAATTAGCAAGATAGTAAAACCCACTAGATCCATGTGAGTTGTTTGCACTATAATAAACACTTTGCATTTACAATAGTAAATTTCGCATTAATTACGCGCAACATAACTTCTTAAACACAACACACACTATTGATACTTGCATTTTCTTATCTTTACTAATACCTAAGCTTGGACAATACTATTGGCCGATAGTGGAGGCAACAGATCCCCTGACACGACTCCACTCTCAGAGCGTCTACACTAATGAGGACACCATGCCTGGAGCGGGTCCAATGTCCCTTAACACTAAGGAGAGGGAAGGCATATTGGACATTGATCGCGAGGAGTATACTCATTGTTCGGGCACATAATACTCTCTCTGTTAATGTACTGCTGGATTTATGTATTTTGCACTTTATTTCTATACTTTATTTACTAGTAGCTTGTATGGACACCGTAACTTTTGGTGGTATGTTTTATTAATCTTGTTTTAATGGAGCACAGAGTGCTTTTGCTTACCATAAAGACCTTAAAGAAAATAACTGACTTCACGCTCTCCAAGACTTTCTTTTTATGACATTATTCTCTCCAAGACGTTCTTTAAAGCAACTAATTATGACATTATTCTATCCAAGATGTTCTTTTAAGCAACTAATTATGACATCACTCACTCCAAGAAGAATTTAACCTATTTAACATTTATTTGAATCAACTCCATATCCGTGGGGAACTCTCGTATGCTTTCCCCCTCGACCAAACTCATGAATTCAGCAACCAGGTTAATTTCATTATTTCAGCCAGATGCAAGACCTAGTAATTCAAAGAGCATCTTCCAATTTTCAATTTGTCTCAGTATTGACAGTGGCTATTGATGAAAACTCTCGCTTTTCATGTGTACAATCTACAAAGATGATTCATTCTAGCATGTGCATATGTCACCATTATCGTCATCGAAGTAGCCAATGAGCAACTTGTTGAATGTAGTAGACTTTGACCATGGAAATTCCAGAAGTATCAAGAAACTCTTGAAGCTTGACGAAGTTGAACATTTAACTTAGTCCGGAAGGAAGAAATATCCAAATGTCGATGAGTTGTAGAAATGATGGCGGTGCAACATGGTGAAGGAAAAGTTTTTATTGGATGATGACATTATAGGCGGTTAAGCAAATGCATTTCATTGGACAAATGAAATCATAGACGGTTATGTGATTATCTTAAAGTTTCTTTTGTTTCTCTATAAATAGATGTATTTGTGTGTGGTTTGTATTATCGGGTAGAAAAGAAAGTGCTCTTCTTTGAAAGATTGTTCTTTATTAATAAAAGTTTGAGTTGTGAGATTTGTTTTGTTAAAAGATTGAGATTTTATTGTTTTCTACCCATCAATGGTATCTGAGCGAGGTTGAAGAACACAATGAGACGAATTTTTTGAAATTTTATTATGACATTTTCTAGCCAACTTACACCTGTTTCTACCATTTTTGACTGTTTCGGATCCATCTGTGACTACCGTTTGGTGAGATTTTGCCATAAAGCCATCAAATTTATAGTTTGAGCTCGATATGGCCTCCTCAAATAGTTTTTTCATACCGCAGCTGCCAAAATTAATGAAAGAAAATTATGAGAATTGGAGTATACAAATGAAGGTCCTCCTAGCATCCCAAGATCTATGGGTAGATTGTCAATCAAGGCTATGCGGAACCTGCCTCTGAGGATGAAGAAGACACATTGAATGCAACTGAAAAAGCGTGACTCAAAGATGTAAGGAAGGAAGATCAGAAGGCACTGCACCTAATATATCAGAAACTAGATGAAGGAAATTTTGAAAAGTCTCCTCCATTACAAATGCAAAGGAAGCATGGGAAATACTTTGAAACTCATTTCGAGGTATTAAAAAGACAATGCGATTCATCTACAGATGTTTAAAAGCGAGTTCGAAACACTAGAGATGAATGACAGTGAGTCGATCTCGGAGTATCTTACTCGAGTCTTGACAATAGTGAATAACATCAAGCACAATGGAGATAAGATCATAGATCAGCAAGTACTAGAAAAAATTCCTTCTTTCTCTTAATTCAAAATTTGATAATGTAGTCATAGCTATTGAGGAATCCAAAGACCTCAGTACTCTGGAGATGCATGAGTAACATATCAATAAGAAAGCCACATCAAAATCTCTTGATCAAGCACTACAATCAAAGGTTTCTCTTCAAGAAAATAAAGAAGTAAAATGAGATTAACAACCAAGTTGAGGAAGAGGCCATTTTCAAAGAGGACGAGGTTTTACTAATAGAGGAAGAGGAGGAAGATTTAACAACAGTAGCGGATATAGAAGTCAACAATAATTTTATCAAAGGGAAAGAGGACAATACAGTGAACGAGGCAGAGGACAAGGAAGAGGAGGTTTCAATCACCAGATTGTTGATAAAAGGAACATGCAGTGTTATAATTGTCATAAGTATTGACATTATAGCAATGAATGCTATGCAGAGACTACCAAAGTTGAAGTCAGCGAGGATGCCAACCTTGATGAAACAAGTGATCCAAAATTACTGACATTGATGGCTCATCATACAACAATTAAAAATGAAGAAGTATGGTTCTTAGATACGGTTGCAGGCAATCGTATGTGTGGGAGAAAACATATGTTCATAATGCTTGATGAAACTCCACAAGAGCATGTGTCCTTTAGCGACCTCTCCGAAGTTCCAGTAAAAGGAAGAGGTAACATTTTATTCAAGCTCAATAATTATGGTCACAGTTATATTACTGATGCTTATTATGTGCTAGATATCAATCACAATCTGCTAAGTCTAGGACTACTCCTAGAAAAAGGATATGACATCAGTTTGAAAGACTCCCACTTGATAATCAGAGATGATCGTCGAAATTCAATCTCCCAGGTACGAATTGTCCAAAAATAGAATGTTTTCTTTAAACGTTCCTCATGACTCACCGAAATGCTTAAGTACCATTATAAATAATAAGAATTGGCTGTGACACATGAGACTTGGACATTTGAATTTTGAAGGATTCAGATTATTGTCAAAGAAAAGAATGTTAATGAGGCTGTAATATATTGATCATCCGAAAGAAGTTTTGTGAAAGTTGTGCTCTTGGCAAGCATACACGAACGAATTTTGCGAGGGAGACCAGTTAGCAAGTGAAAACGCCACTAGTGCTAGCGCATACAGATATATGTGGTCCTTCAAAATCAGTATCAAACGGACAGAATATATATTTCCTAACATTTATTGATGATTATGGTAAGAAGACATGAGTATACTTTCTTAAAAGAAAGTCTTTGGTGTTGAATGCATTCAAAGAGTTCAAGGCTAGTGTTGAAAGACAAAGTGGCTATTGCATAAAGATGTTGCAGTCAGATCAGGGAGGAGAATATACTTCTGACTCATTTAAAAGCTTTTGTGATGTGATTGGCATCATACAACAGTTCACACTAGCTTATACTCCCCAATTGAATGACACAACTCAATGAAAGAACCACACAATTCTTGATATGGCAAGAAGTATGTTGAAAGATAAGAAACTACCCAAGAAATTTTGGGCTGAAGCAATTTTAATGGAAGTATATTTATTGAACCGATGTCCTGCAAAGAATGTTCGTGGAGTAACACCTAAAGAGGCTGGGAGCACAATCAAGTCTACGGCAAATCACCTTCGAGTGTTTGGTTGTATAGCCTATGTAAAGATCCCAGAAGCAAGGAGAACTAGGCTTGATAACAAAGGGCTAAAGTGTATTTTCACTGGCTATGGCAATAGGACGATGGAGTATAAGTTATACAACTCTATCAGAGAAAAATAAGTTATCATGCGTAGAGATGTAATCTTTGAAGAAGATAAAGCTTGGAATTAGGAAAATGCTAAAGATATCTCGAAAGTTAGATTGATGCCTGAAGAAGAAGTACCTCAGCAAAATCAACTGCCAAGTAATGAAACAAGCAGCCCACAAAGCCTTGCTCGAAGCTCACCTACATCATCGAAAGATTCATCACCTACATTTGCATCATCTTCTGATGAAAGGCCGAGAAGACTAAGGAGCTTAAGGGAAATTTACGATGCGACTGAACAACAAGATGAACACTATGAATTGTTCTATCTGTTTATTGATAGTGAGCCACTTTCTTTTGAAGAAGCTGCAACAGATAATAGATGGAGAAAAACAATGGATAAAGAGATTAACTCCATTGAAAAGAAAAACACATGGGGGCTCAGTGAGTTACCTGAAGGGAAAAAGACCATTGGAGTAAAGTGGGTGTACGAAATCAAAAGGAATGCACAAGGCAAAGTTCAGAGTCATAAAACAAGGCTAGTTTCAGAAGGTTACTCTCAAAAAGCGGGAATTGACTATGGAGAAATATTTGCCCCTGTTGCATGCATGGAGACAATTCGATTGTTGATTTCACTAGCTGCACAACACAAATGGAAGATTTACAACTTGATGTCAAGCAACATTTCTAAATGGCTATCTTGAAGAAGATATATATGTCTAGTAGCCACCAGGATATGTACGAGATGGCCATGTAGATAAGGTGTATAAATTAAAGAAAGCCCTTTATGGACTCAAGCAAGCCCCCTGAGCATGGAATACCCGTACAGGCAGTTACTTCAGAAAGAATGGGTTCAAACAATGTTCATATGAACATGCAGTGTATGTAAAACGAGAACAAGATGGAGGCATACTGCATGTCTGTTTATATGTAGATAATTTGATTTTTACAGGCTTTACAGGCAACAATCCACGCATGTTTGAAGCCTTCAAGGAATGTATGATGAAAAATTTTGAGATGACCGATATTGGAATGATGGCGCATTTCCTCAGGATTGAAGTTAAGCAACAACAAGATGGGATTTTTATTTCTCAAGAGTACCTACACAGCAAATATTTTAAAGAAATTTGGAATGGAGAAATGTAATCCTGTTACTACTCCAGTTGAAAGCGGATTGGAACTACGCAAAAATGAACATGGTGATATTGATCCTACATATTTTAAGAGCTTGGTTGGAATCTTAGATGTCTAACATGCACCAGACTAGATTACTATATGGTGTAGGAATGATCAACAGATACATGGAGACACCAGATTAGTCCCATCTTAATGCAGCAAAAAGAATACTCCTCCATTTGAAATGTACGATCAATGAAGGCTTATTTTATTCATCAACTGATGATTTTAAACTCATTGGTTATTTAGACAGTGATTGGGAAAGAGACATGGATGAAAAGAAAAGTACAACTGGGTACGTATTTTTCATCAGAGAAAACAACATTCACATGGTCATCAAAGAAGCAATCAATTGTCACTTTATTTAGTTGTGAAGCTGAGTACATTGCCACAAATTCAATTGTGTCATGCTGTTTTGTTGCGAAATATGTCGATATATTTGGTATTTCCTCAAGAAAATCCCGCTTAGATTTATATTGATAACCAATCTGCAATTGCACTTGCAAAGAATCCAGTCCATCATGAAAGAATCAAACATATAGACACACATTTTCATTTCATTACCATGCATGACAAATGATCAAGCAGCAGATATTTTTACGAAGCCACTTAAGCATGACGTGTTTACCAAACATAAAGCTTGGGATGGTCAAGTTTAAGGAGGGATGTTGAACGAAGT
Source organism: Dracaena cambodiana (assembly GCA_036321105.1). Classification (NCBI taxonomy): domain Eukaryota; kingdom Viridiplantae; phylum Streptophyta; class Magnoliopsida; order Asparagales; family Asparagaceae; genus Dracaena; species Dracaena cambodiana. The sequence goes on from JAYEPQ010000015.1 coordinate 23,096,836, forward strand.
AAACTTTGACCATGAAAATTCCAAAAGTATCAAAAAACTCTAGAAGCTAGAGGAAGTTGAACATTTAACTTGGCCAGGGAGGAAGAAATGTCCAGATGCTGATGAGCTGTAGAAATGATGGCAGCGCAACATGGTGAAGGAAAAGTTTTTATTGGATGATGATATTATAGGCGGTTAAGCAAATGCATTTCATTGGACAGCTATATGTGATTGTCTTATTGTTTCTTTTGTTTATCTATAAATAGACTTACTTGTGTGTGGTTTGTATTATCAGATAGAAGAAAGAGTGCTCTGCTTTGAAAGATTGTTGTTGATTAATAAAAGTTTGAGTTGTGAGATTTGTTTTGTTAAAAGAGTGAAATTTTTATTGTTTTCTACCCATCACAACAGCCGTGTACTCTTTATGAAGTTTTAACCTTATAAGGCCATCTTCTACCATGTAGTCAACTACTTGCACATCCTTTTGTTATTTTTGATATCATAAGTTTCCTATATGGATGTATATATCCTCTCTTCCTGTCAGTTTTGGTGGTTGGGCTCGCATGCATTGACTCGTGCAACCTTCCCAATTGCTTTGCCGTGGAAGCTTGCTACCATCTCATTTTGTTCATTAAAACCGTGAAGTTTTCTGTTCCTTTGCATTAATTAATCTATGTCTTTTTCCATGCAAATCATATGTATAGATCAAATGTAACCACCGCCATTTAAAGTCAAAAAATAAAAAAATAGAACAAACGTAACCTTCTTCTGATAATCGCTCTGCAATTGGAGTGAGTCCATGCATGCATGCAACATCAGTCTTTTTGATACAAAGTGACCATGATTCAGTGAAAACCTAAAAATACAGCAACTACATTCAAATTATACTTTCATCAGAATGCATCAATTATGCACTTGTTTATACGGTGGCAGAAATTAAGCTTAGAATTCAAAAAGATGAATAAAGAAAGGGATGCTATTGTAGTAATTAAAAAATGCGGACTCTATACAAGGTATCACATGAGATATCTCTACCATTATAACCATAATACCTTTGACTCCATGTTCGGCTGAGGTCCACCATAAATCTAACTATATATTTTAGACAATATTATTAGTAGCCACGCTATTAGTTAGATCATGAGATAAAAATAAAGTCAAATATTTAAACTTCTACCATTGAAATTAATAAATGTGTGAAAAGTAAAAGATAAAGTAAAATATAAAGAATGTTCAATGTGTCATTATGATGCTCCGAAGAGACAAAAATTGTTTCCATTTGATGCTCTAAGAAGAGTCATCATTATTTGCTTAAAAAAGAGTACTGGAGAAAGTGATATTATAATTAGTTGCTTAAAAATTTATGCTTGTATTCATCTTATATTTATTGGTATCCGGAAGCTCTTTGCAAGTGGAACATGCATGCTAAAAGTCTAGTTTTTCTATAACAAATTATGCAGTACACCCCCTAGTCCCAAAAGTTAAGTCTCTGCTCTTAAGCTGAAGCTTTTCAGTTAAAATAGGTCTCAGCTCAGCCTATATTATGATTTCAATTGGAGAATGAGCATAGCTGAAATACAATTACGAAGGATCAAAACCAAAATTTCCAAGATTTTATGTCTTACAAATATGGAATGAAGCCATAACCACTTACTGCTCTAATCTTTCTAAAATTTATAAATAGAGAACTGATATACTCACATATGATCCTTAAATCTTTTTCATGGCAGAATATTTCATGTTGGAGTGGAGATTAATTATTAAAATTAAAACGGGCTATACATTGTGTCCAATTATGCCATGATCCCTAAATGATGAACAAAGTGCCTAATGAAGACTTTTCAATAAATTATTACCGAGGGACTACATTAACACATGAATAAAATAATTAAAATGTAAATAAAGAGATGAATGGTTAATGATTTGAAGTACCAGAACTACAATGAAGTAATATTTTAAAGTGAATTTTAAAATAGTCACAGAAGAAAGCTCTGACATTAGTTCATGGGTGTCTATGTACATAATTTTCCAACTAGAAATAGGAAATAGCAACTGAATAATAATACACAATCTTACATTTCTTATATGTGTTGGGTTGGTTGGAAAATTAATAAGAAGTCTAATAGAAAACAATGCTTTTAATTGTGTTCCTTGTGATATGAGCCTAGTCTAATCCTTTTGGGCGGAAGCATTCAGCGAAAGAACTCTTGTCAAATACATTCCACATTAGCAACATAAAATAATTTCTGATGCAACTCAAAGTAATGTCCAATGTGGTAAAGCAAACAGTTTATGTAAAGCATTCCTACTTCAGCAACTTGGTTTTTGATGGCAAGAAAACTTGAAGTGCTTCCATTTTCATATAAATCACAGAGGTTTGCATAATATATGAGTGCAAACTTATCTAAATAAAGCATTTGGATATTCTTGTCTGGGGATGATAGCTGTTTTGTGCCTCATCATTTTCTCATGCCTGACATCTTGACATAGAAAACAGATAATAAACTTCTATCATTTTATTTTCTGTTAGTCATTTTTTTTTCTTTTTTCTGCCATGAGATTGAACTAGTTCATAAGCATACTGTCTAAGAAGTTCTTCTACAAGTGCATTGATTTGGTAGCTTATAAGAAGGAGAAGAAAAATAACAGAGAAGAATGGTGAATAATTAACAGAATTATCTACGACAAATATTGTTGCAGAGCACTAAGATTAAGCAGGAGATTTGGAATTGGCAGAAACTAACAAAACTGATGCAAGTACTTGGTGTTAAAATCTAAGTTTTGGTTCGGCGCCATGGGATTGAGGCTGAGACCCGAGTATGTACATGCACTTATATAACAATGGAGAATAGTTCTGTCTTATCCACAATTTTCATAATTAACTTGGATTATGACTGAGACCAATTGAATATATGATTAATATACATAGAGTAATTGTTCATCTTGTTTGTTTAGTCATTTATTCATTTATTTATTTATTTATACATACTTGTTTACATACTTAATTCATATATTCACGAACAAAAATGACATAAATATGCCCACGCACATTGATACTCATGTATAATACACCTTTTTCTCTCTTTAAAGTATTACTTACTGGATTTAATACTCTAGGTTCTGAACCCAGGTTTTGAGAAAGTGGAAGGAGAGCATGCATCTATTGAAGATCCATACTTCATGGATCAAGCCGAACATCAAGAAGAGGTGGGTCTACTATTACAATCTTGAATATACTCTTCATATTTCATTTTGTCGGTATTATTCATTCTTTTGATTCTTTTGTTGCACATATGTAGAACAGCATGCCCTTTTCATATAATAAACGTTGTGTTTTATAAATGTAAGCTCAGTTTTAGATATGTTATTTATTCATTTGTTGTGGCAGTAGTCACGGTTATTCCAAGATCCTATGACTATTGAGTTGTCTAATATTATTTTAAGTATTGTTCTCCATTTTGGAAATCAGCTCTAAAACAGGAGCATTATAGGATGGTATCAGAGCCTAGGTTTAGGTAGGAGATCATAGGACTACTACTACATGAGAATATGTCTGTGACTTATTCTAGTTAATTGTTCCTTATTTTTTTAATGTCTACTTGATCTAGTATCGTGTCTATCCTATCATGTCCTTTTTATTTGACTTGTCTATCTTTGGTATTCCAGTTATTGACTCCTATCTAGTTCGTCACACGATGTCAATCCAATTTCTTTGAGTGTGAATCCGAGGGATGAGATTGCAGAACTTAGAAACTGGGTATAAGGAGTACCACAAACCTAATGGACCACGATAATATTACTAAAAAGAATGTTGCAGTCCAAGAAGCCAGATAGGATAGAGATGGTGTAAGATTTCTGGAGGCTACAGTCATTGGTATTTTCTAGGCGGAAAGACCATTGAAAGCTGAGTAATGGATTTATAGAATCACTTGAAGGTGGTAAGAAGCCCGAAGGAGAATCGGGTAATGGTGGTGTATATTTAGTTGACCGATGTACGCCATGAAAATTGAAAAATCTTTTATTGACAATATTTCAATAAAGAGATTACAATTTATAACGGTTTTCCATTTACAGAAGATGCGAGAAATCTAATTCTTTCTTTGTTTAAAGTTGGGTTCTGTAGTAGCTGTGGAGGACAATCCTGCTCTCCATTGACACTTTGAATAAGTTCTTTGGTTGGCAAAAAATTTAAGCTCTTGGAGAATTCTATCACAAGTACTCAAATAGAGATAATCGAACTAAGCAAGAACCAAGTATCCAACCAATTAACTCCTTTCTTAGCCCAGCCTTTGGCTATTTATAGAGGTTTAGGAGACCTTTGAATTGGTGTAACGATCCAATTAATGGCCTCATTGATTGAGAATTAATTCTTTTTCTTTTAATCAGTTGGATTTATATTAAATCCTCAGGATTTGTAACTGACGTCTTTAATCCCATGGATTTATAACTGAAATGATCCACGTTTTGGCTTCTGGTAGCTCTGCTGGTATGCTCAGACCCGCGTTTGAGTGTCATTGAAGATGATTTTCACTTATCGATGCTTTAAAATAGAATTGCGACCCTCTCAGTTAAATTCGCATATGGGTTGCTCTTTAGAAGAGTCAGGCGTGGATCTCTCTATATTAGATGATCCGCGTCTGAGTCCCCAGTAGTGAGTCTTGTTTGATTAGACCACGTTTGGGTGTAAACGAGGATAATCTTTATCCCTTAAGAGTATAGAGTGAAAACGCGACCCTCTGGACTTCGCATTAATTATGTTTAACTCTAATCACGAGCTAAGAAATTATCTAAAATCACAGATCTCTCTTTAATTGATGATCCATATTTTAGTTTTTTTTACTAGACCCACATTTTTGGGTTTAATGGATCTTTGTGGGTAATTAATGCCATCCTGCTGTCGGCGAAATATTCTGAAAAAGCAAAGCAGATCCACGAATTCAGAGACAGAAGCCCGCAACTCATCTGATCCGCGAATCTAAGAAACTGAGGTCTGCAAATCTAAGAAACTGAGGTCCGCGATCCAGACAACGAAACAGGTTCGCGAATCTAAAGCTGAGATTCGTGACACTAACCATAGCTTTTGGGTGGGGGTTTAATACAAAGTCATCCGACCCGAACAGATGAATTGCCACCTCGGATCATGGGAATAACTGCCAAACAAATACAGCGGCGTTACTTCGATCGTGGGAATAACCACCTAATGAATATGGCTGCACTTCTCGAGTAGTGGGAGCTAACGGTCGAGCAAATATGGCGGGACATTACTCCAAGCCCTCTATAAAAGGCGGGGAGTGAAAGAGACACACACAGACAAGGACGGACATCTTCTCCCAAAAGTTACCACTTGTGATCAAGAGTAAAGAGCCTTTTTTTTTCCTTTAGCCAACTGAGAGAAATTGTACGGAGTGTCAACAGAGAGCAGGATCGTCCTCCATAGCTACCTAGAAACTCAGCTTTAAACAAAGAGGAAAAGCTATCATCCTCATCTTCTGTAAACGGGAAACCATCCGATTGTAACCCTTTTATTAAAAAGACTTCGATATAAAGAGCATGCAACTTTCATGGCGAACAGAAGATTGTTGACTCCGCTGGGGAGTACCATCACCTCCGGTGACTTGGTGGTAGCTCAATCCGACAACATTCCAGTTGGTAGTATGGTCGACTCGCTCACCATTTACGTCGACCAGGAAAGGTACGAAGAATTTCTTTCTTCAGGCTCCAAGAGCCCTACGTCCCTAAGGGGATACCATAAAATCTCCAAGGGGTCAATCCCCAAGGAGACGGTAATAGCCCAGTTAAGGGAATCAATGGACCAAGTTAGTCCGAAACCCTCCTCCTCAACACTTGGCTCTATGCCAGTCTCGGCGAAGACTCTTGATCTCTCAAGCAAAAAGGACCAAAGACCCCGCTCCAACAAGGGGAAACGACCATTACCCGCTCCGCAAGACTATGATACGGAGAAGGAGGTTCCCCTCACTCGTACAATGAGGAGAAACCTAAGAAGAAGCAGAGCTCGTGTCCTTCACAGGAACGCGCAACAAAAGGGAACCGCCAACTCATCTCGGTAGAAACCTACTAAGGGCGAGATTGGTCAAGATGCAGAGGGATTCACTCACGTTTCCTACAGGAAGCGGAGTGAACCCGTCAAAGTGGTCCATAATAAACACGGAGTATACATTCGCGTCCCAAGTGGAAAATCTGAAGAAGCTCGCGAACCTCAAATTCGCAAAAGGTGCATGCCTATCTGCGAGGCTGAAACTCCAACGTCCCTGAAGTTATCTCTCACAAATGAGCCGATCACAAGGGACTCCAGTGTAAGAGATCTTAGGGAAGTTCTAAATAGAAGAAGAGAAGAATCCCATGTATCTCAATGCCACTGTGAACGACTGATCAATGCAGTACTGTCTCACTGTCATTGTTCAACTCATGCCCGATCCTCGGTGTTTTGTCGATTGCCGTCTCCATCAACATCGTCATCCCAATTGGCAAAAAAGAGACGACGCGGGCTCGAGTTTTCTGAGCCGGAATATCCCGCGATGACCTCCAACATGATAAGCGTTGGAGAAAAGAAGAAGAAAAAGAAGGCGAAGAAAGTCTCAGAAGAAGAAGCTTCTGACCCAGAGCTCTCTTCGAGTTTGAAAGACCCATCCAACGAAGAGCGAGGAGTTTTTCGGCACACTCGACTCAAAAGTGGCGTGGCGATCCCTATGAATTATAGACAGATGGCGGGGATCTCATCTGATGAAGAAGATATAGCCAAGTCTGTTATGGCTGAATCACAGACGTCTGATTCATTCTTGGAAGACTCCGGCTCTGCATATATGACGCAGAACAATATCGCAGAAGAGTTCATGCGGAGAATGCAGGAGCAAGATAGGCATATCCAGCAGCAACAGAACGCCATCAGCGAGCTTAAAGATATGCTACAAGTTCTGATGGAGTTAGAAAAAGCTAAACTGAAGAATACAGGAAAGAAGACCGAAGAAGAAGGTCATGGTCCTCACAACAATCGAGAAGAGGAAGAACATCATAAAGATGATGACAACCGCTCCATGCATCAGGAGGGAAATGCAAATGCTGTCTGGATGGAGAGCTTCCAGAACCAACTGAATGCCCTCATGCATAAGGGCGACCTACAAGAACTGGGTGTAGTAAGGCCATATCCCATGGAGTGGGAAATGGTGCCGTTCCCAGAAAGCTACAAACCGTTGAAGCTCAAATCTTTTGATGGTAGATGATCGCCAAACCAACACATCTACTATTTTAAGTCGCAGATAGGGCATTTATCCGGAAATGACCCTATTATTACAAGAATATTTGTTAGTACCTTAACCGGGCTAGCTTTTGAATGGTTCCGGAGATTAGAACCGGGAACCATCAACTCCTGGAGCGACATGGAGAAAGCCTTTCTCACTAGATTCTATGAAGATGATATGGAGGTATCAATGCCGGCCCTTCTAGCCGCTAAACAAAAGAAACGAGAGTCAGCCTGGGACTTCATCAAAAGGTTTCGGAGCGATTCTCTCAGATGTCTGCATGGAATGCCAGAAAAGACCCTGGTAGAAACCTGTCGACATAATTTATCGACCAAGGTTCTAGCCAGAATGGGGGCGCTGAAGTCCTCAACTTGGAATGATCTTGCCCTACAAGCTGAAGAAGCTGAAGAAATTGCGCAAAGGCTTGAAGAAGAAGGAGGCGAGGAGAAACCGAAGCGAAGTGGTGATAACAACTATAAGTCCCAACCCCGAGGGTATAAAGGAAAGGAAACAATGGTCACTGATGCGCCACAACCCACGAAGACTCTCCCGAAACTTCATCCTCAGACGCGAGTACTATAAAAGCAATACTCCTTTAAGGATGAGCACACGAAGACTATTTTCAACCTCCTCATGAGTAAGAAGATGCTGAAGTTGCCAGAGTCTAAATGTCCAGAGGAAGCTTGGAAAGTTAATGATCATAACTACTTTGTCTACCATAGGATCATTAACCACCCCACCCAAAACTGCTACATCCTTAAAGACAAAATTCAAGCCTTAGTAGACGCTAATGTCATCAAGCTTCAAGAGCACCAGAAGAAGGTGACTGCGAACATGGTGACCGTCAAGTTTGGTAAAGCGCCCCACTGGATAGAGTCAACAGTTCAAGATGGAGTGCAGCCCATCCATAAAGGCACGATGCAAGTCGTAAATTTTGATCCACACCAACAGCAAAAGAAAGGACTATTCCCCTTTGAAACTGATAGGGGGGAGATACTATGGGTACATCATGATGGAGTTCCAATTCATCTGGGAAGAAGCGAAGAGAGAGGGTCTTAACCTCCAACGTCGTTTCCGTAATTCCCGAAGACGATGAGATCATTCCTGCTCTGACCGATTCAGAAAAAGAAATCGAAAATTCCTTGGTCACCGATGCAGACCCTCCCTCCGCGGGGACCCGTTCGGAAAAAGATTACTTAAAGAATTACGGCCAAACAACAGGTTCTCAACCATCTCCAGAGAAAGTCAAGCAAAAGGAGCTGAAGTTTGACAAAGCTCTAAGGAAGAAGGGAAAAGAACTTGCGGAAGACTCGCGAAAGTCATTCCAGTTCGACATCCTAACGCAGTTGGCCAATATCCCTGCAAGGATAACCTTGTACGAGCTCTTGAAGCTCTCCAAATCTACTAGGGAAGCATTAAGAGAGGCTCTGCAAGATTTGGAAGTATTCTTGGCGCAAATACCAGAGATGATCGAAGAAGGACAGTCTCTTTGCGCGACATGTCACTAGATCTCTGGTAAAAATATCCCTTGCGTCACCTTCTCTCCGGAAGATATGCAAGTCAGGAGTAATAAGCATCATCGCCCTTTGTATTACAAGGGATACATAGGATCTACAGAGATTGATCGTATTCAAGTTGATCCAGGCTCGGCCTTGAGCATCATGCCGAGTTCAATGCTAACGATAATAGACCCCTAGGTAAAATAAAGCTCAAGTGTAAAATCGGTGACCTGAAGACTGAAGTCACATGTTACGTGATAGATGCGGACACATCATACAATCTGCTATTGGGAAGACCCTGGATCCATGGCAATCTAATCGTGCCTTCCATGTTACACCAATGCATGAAGTATATCGACGAAGACGCGAACGCGAAGACGCTCATTGCGGAAAAAAATCCTTCAAAGGAGTTGAAAACTACTTTACTGACGCGTTACTATATCAAGATGCGTTTGGCGTCGCAGATCAACCCGTTTAGGATGACTCTGATAGTGGCGAAGAGGCTGATACAGAATTAGGATCTGAAGATTCGGAATCCGAGGATGTGATTTGGGATGGTGAGCCCATTGTGATAAGCCTCGAAGGCCTTGATGTAAATAACGTCATTCACTCTGATGGTGAATGGGTGATAAATGAAAATCTGGAATTTGCTTATTCTTCTGGTGTTGATTCTGAGCCCTCAAGCACTAGCACAGATGCATTTAGCGACTGTGTAAATGAGATATATTCTCTAACTTCCTTCCAAGCACCTATCCGATCATCCTTATATGAATTAAGTGATGACGTTGAAAGTGCTGACCAAGTTATTTTTGAGGTCCATCCCAAAAACGGAACCCAAAAGGCCTTAATATTTGGAAGAGCAAGTCACAGGAACAAAGAGAAATGTTCAGATTCCGAGGAAGAACAGGGAAAACCCGAGTTCTTCCATTACGATGAAAATTCCGGTGGAATAATAAAGAAAATGGGATACAATCTGGCCGAAGGCAGGGGGTTAAATTTCGGAAAAGGAAGGAAGACAATCCTTCAACCTTTTGTCCCCAAAGGGAAGACGCCAGACTATTACTAGAAAACCGGCAGGGGGTTGGGATACGTCACCACTTCCGAGGCCTCCTCAAGTGACAAAGCTGAGGAAAGACAGTACGATTATTCGTTAGAATCATCATGCTGGGATTCAGATGTCAGCACAAGTGTGATTTTCCACGAGGTATCCGCGAACATGGCTTCCGCGAGCCAAGAAGACAAAGATTTGAAGGAAACCTCACCGTAAGAGACGACCCCTGGGACAAGCATCTTAATATGGCGTGGGAGATTCAGTTTGAACAGCGGGAGCCCCCAACTGAAGATAAAGTGATCCAAATCAATATGCAAAATGAAAAGAATCCTAAACCCATATTTATAAGTGAGAACCTATCCTCAAGAGAAAGGAAGGAATTGATATCCCTCGTCCGCGAATACATTGATATTTTCGCTTGGAGTTATGAGGAGATGCCAGGGTTGGATCCAAGCGTGGCGGTTCACAAATTGAAGATCCAACCAGAAGCTAAGCCAGTAAAGCAGCAACAACGAAGATTCCGCACAGAGATCATGGAAGCTATAAAAGCTGAAATCAAAAACTTGATCGCGTCAGGCTTTATTCGCGAGGAACAGAACCCTGATTGGGTCGCAAATATAGTTCCCGTGACCAAGAAAAATGGAAAAATCTGAGTTTGTATAGACTTTAGGGATTTGAATGAGGCTTGCCCCAAAGACGAATTCCCATTACCCATCACTGATATTATGATAGATAATACTTGTGGGTATGAGCGCATGACGTTCATGGATGGATTCTCGGGATATAATCAAATAAAGATGCGTCCCGATGATGAGAAGCATATGTCCTTCAGGACACCACTCGGAGTATACTGCTATACAGTCATGCCCTTTGACCTTAAGAACGCAGGTTCTACGTATCAACATGCCATGAATGCAATTTTCCAAGAGCACTTCCGGAAAACAGTGGAGTGCTACGTGGATGACCTAGCAATTAAGAGCAGAAACAAAGAAGATCACTTGAAATATTTTAAGACAGTGTTTGACCTCATGAGGAAGCACCAGCTCAAGATGAATCCAGCTAAGTCTTTCCTGGGGGTCTCTAGTGGGAAGTTCCCCGGCTTTGTCGTAACTTCGAAAGGAATACATCTTGATCTAGATAAAGTCAAAGCTATCCAAGACATGCCACCTCCCCGTAACCTTAGAGAGTTAAGAGGGTTGCAGGCTGGAGTACATTCGCAGATTTATATCAAATTTATCTGGTAAATATCAAACTTTCACCAGATTGATGAGGAAAGGAGTGTCGTTCATCTGGGATGACGCATGCCAAATGGCTTTTGAAGAGATCAAACAATATCTCACGAAGCCACCAGTGCTCATGTCCCCAGTTTCGGGAAAACCCTTCCACTTATATGTAAGGGCTATGTACCATTCATTGGGTGCTTTGCTAGCGCAGAAGAATGAGTCAAGCAACATTCCACTTACTTCGCTGTCTTTCCAACCGCAAAGCTCAAAAGGTACTCGAAGAAGCTCATGCTGGCATCTACGGAGCACATCATTCAGGACCAAAACTCTGAAATAGAATCCGAAGGATGGGTTATTATTGGCCTAAGATGATAATAGAAGCAGTCAACTACGCCAAGAATTGTAGGGCCTGCCAAATACATGCAGACTTTATACATCAAGCTCCAGAATATCTCCACCCGACGGCTACATCATGGTCGCTTGAGCAATGGGGTATGGATATCATAGGGCCAATTTCTCCGCCATCAACGAGAGGACACCGGTTCATTTTGGCCATAACTGATTACTTTTCAAAGTGGACTGAGGCCATCTCCCTGACCGAAGTAAAATCGTCAGATGTTATCAAATTCATCAAGCACCATGTACTTTATCGCTTCGGGGTGCCTAGAAGAATAATTCATGACAACGGACCTCAGTTTGTAAGACAAGTGTATTCTAGATTCTGCAACAAATACAAGATCGAAGATGTGGCTTCATCGCCATACTACCCTGCAGCCAATGGTCTAGTAGAAGCCTTCAATAAGACCATTATAAAACTTCTTAAGAAGTTTGTGTCATCCAATCAATGGGATTGGGACGAAAAGCTCGGAGAGTGTCTGTGAGCATACCGAACCACAGTCCGAACTCCCACCAATGCCACGCCGTTCTCCTTGGTATATAGATCGAAAGCGGTCTTGCCTTTGGAGATCCAAATCCCTTCATTACGAGTCGCGTTAACAACAAGGATGACAGAAGAAGGAAAGCATCAGCAAAGGCTCCAAGAGTTAGAAGCCTTGGATGACAAATGCTTAGAAGCTCAACAGAGTATCGAGCTATACCAAGCGCAGATCTCCAGAACCTTTAACAAAAAGGCTAAACGAAGGACTTTTAAGAAAGATGATCTGGTCCTGTCAGTTAGAAAACCAATCATAACAAGCCAGAAGCCTAGGGGAAAGTTCCAACCAAAGTGGGAGGGATTCTTCATCATTGATACGGTCTACTCCAACGGGGCTATAGGTTGACAAAGCCTAATGGTGACAAGGTCCTAACGCCAATCAACGGCAAGTTCTTGAAGAAGTATTATCCTTAGCAAAGTTGCAGAACACCAGTTATAATACGGCCTGGGCAATTCTATGCTAACCATGAGCAAATAGTTTCTCTGTAATCAGAACTTCGTTAATGAAAGTTCTTGGTTCCGGACTAAAAGGCCTTTAGTTCGCGAATCAGATTTTTCTTCATATCAAAATTGCCAAGTTAAAAATTACCTCTGGCAAACCAGATTTACTTTTTTCAAAATTTGCCAAGTTAAAAAATTATCTCTGGCGAACCAGATTTTCCTTCTATCAAAATTTGCCAAGTTTAAAAGTTACCTCTGGCGAATCAGATTTTCCTGTCCATCAAATTTGCCAAGTCAATAACACATTTGGCGAATCAAGTTTATCAACAAGAAGTTCTTTCATTCATAGTAGTTTTGGGTACTTAGAAAATTCTGATTCATTTCGAAATTATCAAGTTAATAGTTACCTCTGGTAATCAACATTAGAATCATCTTTCAGATACTCTCAGTTACGTAGAAAGAAAAGAACTTCTTTATTCATCATCAGAACAAAATTACAGAGAATTCTCTAAGTGTTATATAGCCAATAAGAGTAATACAAATCAAGAAAAAAAAAAGGAAACTTGCTTCTGTAACCGTCTCTTTCGGCATGATTCAGATCAAAAAGTTTGCTTCTGCAGGCCCTTCTTCTGGAATGACTGACTTGCTTCTGTAACCGCCTCTTTCGACATGGTTCAGATCAAAAAGTTTGCTCCCTGGCCTCCACTTCCAATTTGCTCTTATAGCCTCCTTATTTTTTAAGGATGGCTTAAAAGGCCTAATCTTGTTTCTTCTTTCCGACCACAATCAAGGACCTCCTGGTTGGTTCCCCCAGGGATGATGCCAGTGAATTGATTAGTTCAAAATTGGGCATACCGAATGCAAACCCCAGCTATATAGCCGACGGGTTCCGCAAATTCAAGGTCCTGGTCATTAGTACCCCAAACTTGTGGGATACTAGGAAACAAGAAAAACAATGCCCCAGACCCGAAATTTTTTCTCTCATGAAAGATACATGAGACCTTCCAAGCCCCTTGAGGCATTGGAAGCAATTACGAGCTCATTGGGTCTGGGCCATAGTTAAGGAGAATGACTACGGTTATCTCCTGCAGCCGAAACAAATCCTTGTTAAAAAGAAAGAAAAAGAAAGAGGAGGAGGGTATGAATCAGAAGAAGAGGTATACCTTAATTAAGGAAAATGACTACGGTCAGAAAAACCTTGTCGGTGAGACACCCCGCTAGATTGATGCAGTCTGGAGGTCTTGTGACATGCCAACTCTTATCCATCACTTCGGTAGAAGAAGAAGAAAACATAGCTGCGCTGGTGGATCGACTACAAAAGAGAGAAAGAGAAGAGAGTCAAGAAGGAATTTTTTTCACGGCTGAATGATCCTTCATTGAAGAGAGCATGTGCCTTATATAGGTGAGCTGCTAACTGTGACCTCCAGTTTAGAAGATATAAGACCGAGATCTTCGGTCAAGATTTTCAATTCAGATCTCAACAGAATTTATTACTGTTGCATGGGACGCTTAGATATCGCAACCCGGAGATCTCGTCATTAATAGAGGCATGCAATGCTGGGAATTCCACGACCAAACGGCTGCATCCCATGGCTCGCAGAAGTCTCTACAAATTTTGAAAAATCTACAGTCTATTCTGCGAACTTCCAGACGAAGCATCGTGGACCAGAATTCCAGAACCCGGGTCGCGGGTTAGATATAGATTGTGTAAATTCACGAACCCGTAAAATTCACGTGACTTAAGAAAGTTGCGTAATAGATATACAAATACCAGAGTTTTACGATGGTTCGCAAACTTCAGACAAAAGATGGCGAGTTCGTTGCAAATCTTTGAAGAATAGCTGCAAAATCATACCTCGGAAGGCCAAAATGAGGTTCTCCATAAACGATAAGGGAACTATTACAAAAAAAAAGGAAACCTAAAGTAGTGTACACAAGAGTTCTACAACTCAATGCTTCAAGAGAACTTTTATTTTCTCCTCTGCGTCATCAATGTCTTACTGAAAGATCTCATAAGCTTGAACACCTGGCGACGCAGTTCCTCGTCACTAGCAATAACATTCTGCGCTACAGCAGCCTCCAGCGAATCCAATTCAGCTTGCGTCGCCTGGAGATCCCTGGATATATTGTCCCTCTGACACGACAAATCGGCGAGATTCCTCATTGACTCATCACGTTCCTTGGTGATCTTGGCTAGGAAAGCTTGGGCTTTGGCAATGGTCTCTTGAGTTGACAATTGAAGCAGCGGCTTCCACTTGAAGAACTAGAGACTCGCGGTCTGATTGACCCTTCTCTAAAGAGGCCTTGCAAACATTTGCTCTTTCCCGAGTCTCCTTCTGGAACTTAAGCTGTTCTTCTCTCAGCTTCTGAAAAATAATTTCCACTGTCTCAGATTTATCAGCACTTCTGGTTTTCGACAGAGATTCAGCATGCTTTTGAAGTTGAGTTATCATAAGCTTAAAAGGAGCAGCTCTATCTTCTCCACCAATGCTAACAATACCAGTTAGATAAATGTTGAGAACATTGGTGATCGAAGCAAAAGGAACCCCTTTAGTATTTTATCGATACAGCGGTCCAGAAAGTGAAGGAAAGTCTCCACTGTGTTCTTCAACAAATCACTCTCAAGCATGTCAATCTCTGCATGAGAAGGAGTAATACTGGATGAGGCAGAAGCGGGTTGATCCGCGACAGGAGGAATGGCATCTCTAGAGATCTCCGTGGAGCTACCAATCATAGTCTCCTGAACTATAACATCGGTTGGAGCAGTCGTGACCAAGGTCGTAGGCATAGCAACCTCGGGAATCACCACTTCTGAAGTATCAACCGCAAAAGTAGTGACTTTGGCCTTCTTACTCGTTTCAGCTCCTGCGATGGTATTGTCTGGAGAAGCCACCTTCGCGCCCATGCACTCTAAGTCCGGAGTCAAAACTGGAAATAGTAAAAAAAGAAGAAGAAAATTGACAGTTAAGTATTACAATATCGTTTGATAGAATAGCATAATTGCTGAAGAAAGAAGATGAAGACCTGAAGGTTGGATGCTGGATTCTCCAAGTCCGTACACTTCAGAACCAAACACTTCAGGCCCGTATACTTCAGTTCGAACCTCCTCACTCGAAAAGACATATTTTCCATTATCTGAAGGAGGAGTAGAAGAGCGAAAACTATCACTACTGGCGTCATCATCATCACCCCATTCATCTTGATCTTCAGAGAGAGGTGTTGCCTTTGGGGGATCTAATGCGTGAGTCTCCCCAATGATTTGCACTTCATCATCTGTAGTGCCCTGAGCAACAGGAACCACAGAGTCCTCTTGTAAAGCCAAAGGAGCACTAACTTCAACGTCGGCCTGGCCAATAGGAGGAATAGAATCCCTTTGAGTAATGGGAGCAGGGTCATTGCAAAGAATAGTCCTTGGTTCCGACGCCTCTTGAGGGAGCGGAGAGTTAAGGAGGAGTCATCTTCATCCTCCTTGGATTCTTCAGTGAGGGACTCAGCAACTGGGGTGGGTGTTGCAGTTCCTGTCCCAGACAGGGTGCTTTGCGAATCAGTTCTTCGCGGAATGGTAGGCAAGTTGCTAAGACGCCTTAGTCTTTTCCACTTATGAAAAGATTTCTCAGGAGAAGACGGCAACGGAGGAGAAGTCTTCCTCGATGTCGGATCAGGAGAAGCATCATGGGAGGCAACCTGAACCGGTGCATCAGTGTCCTCTTCCCTTTGTTCTGATTCATTAGATGTGTTGTCCTCCCTGAAGTCCTCCATCCCTGCCACTTTCGTGCTGCCGGCCTTCTTTTTCTGGGCATACCAGGATCTGATCTCTCGCAGACTGGTATGGTATATGTTGAAATTCTGAGGAGCAGAGTTAGCATCCGCAAACCATTTACAGAAGCAGAAGCTCATACTTGACTTCGGGGTCTTGAGCGGAAGATCAAATTTGGCTTGAGTTCCACCTACGACGAAGTGAAACCAAGCTTGAGCTCCCTCAAGAACGTTCCCAACAAAGCTTAATTCTCTATTGGGATTGCCAACGTAAAGCTGATCATACCCAAACTGTTGGGCAAAACGACTCGGGTAGTAAGGTTCTATATAGCAGAGGTTCCCCAAACGAAGGACCAGATGCCCTGGGCGGATGTTTATCAACCACCAGAAACATCCCGAGGATAGGGTTGTAAATTTATCAACACCAGCAGTGTCCACGAATTCTTCCCCGTATCCAGCATTCGGAAAGTATGGGAAACATCTAAACAACTCAAAAGTTGAGAAATGACGAAGGGTTTTGCGGATCACGGCCATGTAGCCACCTTTACATTGCGACCTCTCATAATGCTGCACTTTGGGAGCACTTAAGTCAATATGCGAGTCTGCAGGACTCATCAAAGTAGGGCAATGTAGAACCAGCCAAGCCATCAAATAAGTATAAGGGAGCTCTACACGTGGATTAGGAGTCTTGATGACAGGATCTCCTTTCTTCCTCTGCTCCTTCTTCACATTGCAGAATTTATCAGATATTCTTCTCAATCCGCTTTGGATACTGCATACCATAGCGGGCAACAAACTGAGTCGCATACCCAATGCCAGTAGAACGGCTGGGTATACGGCCCTAATGGGTATGTTTTCCTGCGAATGAATAACACACTTTTTTCAGCCAAACCAACAAATAACCCTCCAAGAAGGCAGGGTCAGATAAGGGTTGATGGGCCAGATAATGAAGACTCTCAAAGGACATCCCAGCTTTGAAAACGTCCTCGTCAGCTTCGGCAACATAAGCATCTGTCCCGAAGCTTGCAATTCTTCTCTCAACCTCCTTTTCAGAAACTGGAGGACGGCGAATGAAGTTCGGATTACTCCTAGAAAAATTAGGCAGAAGATATTGCAGCCACTTCTTTGGCTTCAAACTACGGGTGCCCGATGTGTGGGTGCATGTATGATAATGACAAATTTTTGAGGTAGATAATTCTGATTTCACTCGTCATCCCACAGTTTTTTAACAAGATATTGAAAATAGGATTGCTCATTTTGGGACGAATGCTTATGTTAATGAATCAGATGAGGACAATTTTAAGGCTGGGACCTCCTTTGATAGTTTCCATTATTAGGCCCAACAACCTCTATTAAATCCTACTTTGTTGGCAGGTTTCTTGATGTTATGGTTAAAACATTGTATGGTCCACAAGAAGTTCTATCAGTTGGAGTAGTATATCCAGCGATATTGTTAGCATACGGCCGCCCACTTAGCTTACTGTCGGCAATGGTTTGTGGTATTCAGAGTGGGTTGAGAGTATTAATTGATAAATTTTGCAAGGTCAGAGAAGTCCTTGATAAGGATGGCAACACGAGGACCAAGACTCCAAATCCACGAATAGAGCTTCCATATACGTATTTGATGGCTTGGATTGTGTTGCATTACCCCTCATTAATGAGTCCGATTCACCCTCAAACTAACCTCAACTCACCGAAAGTCCAACATTATGAAAGATCTCAGTGGAAAGGTGGTTATATGGCTATGATTTGTCGACAACTTCAACATCATACCACTTTTGAGATGTTTAAGTGCTTCCTTATTTTCCAAATACCGATTATGGTGAAGAGTTCATGGACTCGCCTGGTGGTGATAACTTCACTACTCTATCTCCTAGATGTTTCTGATGGTTGATAAGCATTCATCCTGGGCATTTGGTTCTTCGTATAGGGAACATTTGCTATATTGAACCTTATTACCCCAATCATTTCTCCCGTCAATTTGGATGCAATCAATTATATGTTGGGAATCCAAACACATCCATCGATACTGTTGGCAATTTATTTGAAGGAGCCAGAGCCTAGTAGCACTTCATATCTGGTCGTACGAAGGCTAGATTCCATTTACCCTTGAAAACTCCAAACTTGTACATTTCCTTTTGTTTTTGTAACTAGTATTCTGCTACCCACTCAGTTCCTCCCAATTTTGATGTAAATAGCACCTGCTTGAGGGATATTAATGCATGATTTTCTCAAAAGAAGGACGGTAGCACAAGAGTTCCAGGAATAGATGAATTTGGATAGGAATATGATAATGAGGAAGATGATTCAACACATGAAAGAGACACCGCTACATTCCAATGGATCAACCCATATCACCAGTTATCCCATGGTAGAAGGATCATCTTCAGGGATAGGATCTTCTCCTCGGAAGATTACTTCTAAATGGAAATGACAAAAACATCCCTGTGACTTGCTAGTCATCCCAAAAACTATTTTAGCTGAGGCTGGTGCAGCAATTCTAAGTTCAACTGTTGAAGCTACTGAAGAAGAACAAGAAGAAGTAGACAAATCGAGGCTGCATTCTCGTTCATTTAAGAAGCACCATAGTCAACGGCTCATTATCAGAATTTGAGAGGGTATTCAAATAGCATCTGAGTTTCCCAATAAACCAATCATAGAGGTTCCCTCTACATTCCAGTGACTGAGCCCTTGTCTGCTGCTGAACCTCCTCCTATAGGAGTGCAGGCAAGTTCAGAAGAATCAATTCAAACTGCCCCAAAGAATACTGCAATCCTTGCTCCTCTGATAGTCCAAACTGTTGACAATGATGAAGTGCAAGTTGTTGGGGAGGTTCGCACATTAGGCTCTCCTTCAATGATAGTGCCTACAGATCATCAATCCGCAGAGACTGACCAAACTCGTAAATCTTTGCTTTGTGTAATTCAAATTTTGATTTCTTTTGCCAAATCTATGACTTTGGGATTTAATCTAATATTTTGATTTTTTTTTCGGAATGAGTTGATCATCCAGATGATGATTGATAAGTATCATATATTGTATTTTTCCTCCTATACTATATCTATTTTTGTATATAAATGAATGCTACTCGGGTATTTTGAGTGTCTTTTCAGGTAATCCAATTCGTATAAGGAGACGACATGAAAACACAGTTGGAACAGGAAATCAAAGCCAGAAAAATTTTTAAAGTGCAAAACTACGAGACTACTATTTTGAAAAGATTAAAAGTGCAATACAGTCATCAAAATCAACGTATCAAGAGACGACAATCATGCAGAAGAAAGTTTCCTAATTACTACGCTAGTTAGGCAGCTAATTAGCGGTATATACCGCCATTTGGCGGTCCAAATGTGGTCAATCCCGATGGAAATTCTCCCGTGGCTTCGTTGTAATTTTTTAGTTTCACAAGTATGTTATAATTGGGTTTGGTTTTCCGAAACCTATATATTGGCCATATTCTTGTATTCTAAGGAGAATCCTGAACTTTTGTACTCGTTTTTAAATCAATAAAATTAGGATTTTGCTGAAGGGGTGGCGGCCACAATACTGTGCTCCAGAGGTAAGCCATTGCTTTTAATTATTTATTTGCTTTCTAGTATAGATTTATTCGCTTTCAAGATTAGATTTTATTTGCTTTCATGAATAAAAAATTGATTTTGTTTATTAAAAATATGAGTAGCTAATTAGTTTAGCTCTAGGATGTAGATGAAGCTAAGATCCACCATGTAATTGCTTTCTAATATTTTCTTCTTAAATAAAATAATAAAGACATGATTTTTCTTTAAAAAGATTAAAATACAAGAACTCGAAGATTAAAATTTTGATAGGTTATACTTGAATTGGGTTTCTTGATAGCCTATGCTTAGTTAGGGTTTGGGATTGTTGATTTTATCTTTTTCATTGAATTATCTAAAGATTAAGTTTGTTTTTATGAGAAGTAGTATCTTTGATGAATTATACTTGCACACCACTTGATAGCTCATACTTAGGACACTTTAAATAAAAATTAAACTAAAAAGATCAAATTTTTATGATAGAAGAAACTAATAGAAGTAAGAACATAGTTGGAAATTAGTGGATCCTAAATCCTAGGCTATTTAGATAAACTCATCTTCAAACTAGAATTTTTGGTTAGTCCGTTAGACTAAGGAAAAAGTAAGAATCACAAAAATATCTTAGATCTCTATGGGACGACCTGTACAGCGATACAACGATACTGTGCGCTTGCAGTAATTTATCACATCAAGTTTTTGGCGCCGTTGCCGGGGATCGATGGTGTTTTTCTTGCTTTTTCTGATATTTTACGGAATTAACAGTGTGTGTTGAGTGTTTAGGGACGAGAAAGTACATATACAGGAAAACAAACAGGACTATATAAGTGTTTAGAGTGCACTGAAAAAAATACAGAAGCTGATTCTCTGTTTGGGTTGCTAATTAGCGTTAAACACCGCTATTTAGCGGTATTTTGGTAAGAAAGTCCAAAAAAATTTCCTGATATCTGTATTTTACCTCCATGGTGTTATAAAAAAATACAAAAAAAACAATTAGAAACAGTAGGAATCACATTTTTATTTGATCACATCTCTTCCACCGTTTTATCTCCACCACACCCCACTTCTTGCATTAGTTTAGGAATTTCACACATACACTCACGGTCGCTGGTTCATGCCACACTGGACCCGTGATCAATTTGGTCAACTTGTGAGATCAGATTTGTTCATGGGAGCCAAGATGGACCAACTTATCCCGATCCTTCAGGATCGATGTTACCCGTTGCGTACATCATTACCATCATGCATCAAACTTCCACACGCAGCGGGTAATCGCTATGAGTTGAAGCCGCAGTACATTAGTATGCTTCCTAAATTCACTGATTTTGATTCAGAAGATGCATATCTCTTTATCAGTGAATTTTAGGAAGTATGCGTAATGATTAAACTGCAACACTTATCAGAGGATAATGCCAAGAAGTGGTTGTACATATGCCTACTGATTCAATCACTACTTGGGATGAATTCGTTACAGTGTTTCTTAAGAAGTATTATCCCATGCATAGACGACAAGAATACGAAATCAAATTAATCAATTCCGTCAAATGCCGGGAGAACCCTTCTGGAAATATTTGGAACGGTTCAAGAACTTATTAGCTCAGTGCCCCCACCACGTGATAGAAAAGTGGCGGTTGAGTCCATGTGTCAGGGGAGTTCATGAGAAAGAATGAGGATGAAGTATGGGACTTTCTTGAGGACCTATCGTGGAAGACTATGCAGTGGGAGAGTCCCACTGAGAAGCCCAGTGCTTCAACTTCTAGGCATAAAGGTGGGATCCATAGCATCGGCAGCTCTATAGCTAGCGAAGCTAAGATTGTAGCCCTTATGAGAAGAATTGAGGCATTGGAAACTCTTAGTACTCCACCGGTGGGTTAGGTAAATCAAATCCAAAGTCCCACATGCTTTAATTGCGGGACTCCGAATCATGTTATGAAGGAGTGTCCATTATTAATGAATTCCATGGGTTCCACATTTGAACAGGCTAACGCCTTGTATCAACAACCCATGAACAATCCTTACGCTCCTACATACAATCCTGGCTGGAGGAATCATCCAAATCTATCATGGGGTCAAGGGCAATATCAGGGGGCCCCTAACCCTAATATGCAACCTCCAACCAATGGTCAGTTCTCAAGACCAAATGTGGGTGCTTATCAACACCCAAATGCTTCAAATTATGGGAACAAGCAGAATAGGCCACCTGCACAAAACCACTCACATCCACAATAGGGGTCTAATAATGAACAAGAAAAGCGACTTCAGTCACTTGAGAAGCACATTGAAAATCTTCTCAAGTCGCATTCCAAATTTGACACGCATATGTCCAACCTCGACACACACATGCAAAATCTTATGAAAGTGTCAGCTAATTTTATTCAAAATACAGGTCAGCAACAGCTTGTGAACTCTCAATCTACTAAGAATGTAGAGCAGCAGGTTGGACAATTAGCGAGTCAGATGAGTGAACGTGGCCAGGGTACCTTTCCAAGTCAACCCATAATGAACCCTAATGCTAGTTCCTCAAACTCCAATCAGTAGCATGTCCACCAATGCAATGCCATTCACACGCATAGATCTGGCAAGCAAGTGGACAATAATGTAGCCATGCCCCCTGATGCCACTCCTACTATCTCGCAGGCTACATCATCTCTTCCACCCATTTCTCCACGACCATCTCCATCACCTCCACCATCGTCACATGATCATTTGGAAGAACCTGTTCCTAAGCCGAAAGTACCATATCCCAATCGGCTTAGAAAGCCTTCACCGCAAGTATAAAAGATTCTTGAAACATTTCAGTAGGTAAAGGTTAATATTCCACTCCTTGACATTATACAACAGGTTCCTACTTATGCTAAGTTCCTCAAGGATTTGTGTGCTAAGAAACGAGCAAGAAACGTTCCTGAGAAAGTTTTTCTTGCTGTAAATATATCACATATCCTCTCTAACTCCTTACCTATCAAGTACTAAGATCCAGGCTCCCCTACAATCTCATGCACTATTGGGAACACTACATTTGATAGGGCAAGTGTCAACTTGCTTCCTTACACTGTTTATCAGCAACTTGGGTTAGGAAAACTTCAACCTACCAAGGTCACACTACAGCTAGCTGATCATTCGATCAAGAGACCACTTGGTATGGTTGAAGATGTGCTCATTAAGGTCGGCGAGTTTATCTTTCCTGTAGACTTCATTGTCATAGAAACTGAGCCGATCTCCAATCCACGGAATCAAATTCCCGTTATCTTGGGTAGACTATTCCTTGCAACATCAAATGCATTAATTGATTGTAGGAGTGGTCTCATGAATTTATCGTTTAGGAATATGACTGTGGCATTGAACATATTTAATATGGATGAGCACGCAACGAGCTCTCTCATTGAGGCAAATATGATTCATAGTTTGCACTCTCATTCGACCTCTTGCACTGATGATGAACCTTCATTTGAGCAAATGTTCAAAGATGAGCTCATACTATTAGAAGAATTGGCGCATACTGATTTTATATATGATGATACTTGTGCAAGTGCGCCATTGATTTATGAGCGAAATTTTGAGGATTTGTTTGCAGAGGAGCTCGCATTACTTCGTGAGTTAGAAGAGCCACCACCATATTCACATGATCCTGTAGCACTCTTCTCACCTCACAATATTTCTACATATATGCTTGTTACTAACAATGATTGGTAGGTTTATAATAAAAATTTTTTTTTAACCCAATTGTTAATGCTTGCATGTGGACAAAGAAAAAGCGAGGACGGCATAAGAAGCAGACAGGTAATCTCATGACTTGTAAGAGATTGATGAGATATAATAATCACCCACTTTACGTTTAAAACGCACACACTATGAAAGTGGAAAGCGATCGAGAGGTCGTAACTGCTTTCCATGCGTTAATAGGGTGAGAATATTGAGATCGTAACTTTTACGACTCTCATTATTTATATAGTATTTGTATAATAGTTTTCATATTTATTTTACCACACTTGGTTTGTATATGAGGGCATCCACAAGTTTAGGTGTGGGGGAGTGGATTAAGAGATTTTATTTATTTTAGGAATTTTAGGATTTTATTTTTATTTTTAGGATTTTTTTTTTTAGATTTTTTTGGGTTTCTTTATTTTCCACTTTGGGTAGTTTTTAGGGTAACTAACTTAAAAAAAAATTAAAAAAAACTAAAAAAAATTGCAAAAAATTAATGAAAAATAAATTTAACAACAAATTTATGTATTTTATCAGTAGATCAACCTAATTACAAATAAAGGAACAAATTTAGATTTGAAATTGGATATGAGAGTAGATTGAAGATACACTTTGAATTTTACGAAAAAAATTAAAATCTGAAAAATAAATACTGCCAGTAGTAGTTTTGAGGCAAAGTATACATCCATTTTTCACTTCACAATAGTTTATTAGGTTAAGGACAAAGATGATAACGATTGAGTAAGTCTTCTCTCTCTGAAACAATGAAAAAAAAAGTGAGAATAAAATAATGGGGTAAGCCTAAGGCAATAGCCTCGAGAGTGATAAAATAATAGGGTGTGCCTGGTATTAAGGCAATAGCCTCAAGAGTGAAAAAAAGAGTATGATCTGAGTAATCGGGTACTTTGCGCCTAAGTAAGCGTAAATATTCGCATGAAAGGTGAAATATTCTAAAAAAAAAAAAGAAAAAGAAAATAGTATGAACTGAGTAATCGGGTATGTTGCGCCTTAGTAAGCGTAAATATTCGCATGAAAGGTGAAATATTCTTAAAAAAAAGAGACAAAAAAGAAAAAAAAATTATTATGAGAGAGGAGATGAATCATGAGTTAGAGTTGGAATCCAAAACTGAAGTAGACTATCATACGTGCACATAGATGTATAGGATCCAATAAATTATCTGTTAGTGGGTATTGAAAGATAGGATTTAAATTTTTTATTAAAATGATAAGTATATCTGATATGACGCTCGATTTGAAAATTGATAATCTAAATGCGTTCATGAGTTTGTATATTAGTGAGATTAATTGATGAAAATATCATTAAAAAAAGTTTTTTCTTTTCTTTTGTATAAAATTTTTATTTTTCTTGATTTTCGGTTATCCTTATTTTTCTTTTTTTTATTCCATAATCTATTTTCTTTATGAATTTTGGGGGTATATTCACTGCAAACCCTCACGAGACAACACACGTCCACTAGGGTAACCTAGGGGTTTAAAGGCTTGTTGCACGTGCTAAGTGCAATCGCGATTCCTGCGAAAGTGAGTTAGGATTTTTCTTTTTCTTTTTAGGTTTAGGTTTTGCTCGAGGACTAGCAAAAATTAGGTGAGGGGGTGTGATAAGTATCATATATTGTATTTTTCCTCCTATACTTTATCTATTTTTGTATATAAATAAATGCTACTCCGGTATTTTTAGTTTCCTTTTCAAGTAATCCAATTCGTATAAGGAAATGGCATGAAATCAGAGTTGGAGTAGGAAATCAAAGCCAGAAAAATTTCAAAAGTGGGCAAAACTACGAGACTACGATTCTGCAAAGTTTCAAAGTGCAATACAGTCATCAATATCAACTTACCAAGAGACGACAACCATGAAGAAGAATACTTCCTAATTACTACTCTAGTTAGGCCGCCAGTTAGCGGCATTTACCGACATTTGGCGGCCCAAATGTGGTCAATCCAGATGAAATTTCTCCAGTTGCTTCGCTGTAATTTTTTAGTTTCACAAGCATGTTATAATTGGGTTTGGTTTTCTGAAGCCTATATATTGGCCACATCCTTGTATTCTAAGGAGAATCCTGAACTTTTGTACTCGTTTTTAAATCAATGAAATTAGGGTTTTGCTGAAGGGGTGGCGGCCACAATACTGTGCTCCAGAGGTAAGCCATTGCTTTTAATTCTTTATTTGCTTTCTAGTATAGATTTATTCGCTTTCTAGATTAGAATTTATTTGCTTTCATGAATAAAAATTTGATTTTGTTTATTAAAAATATGAGTAGCTAATTAGTTTAGCTCTGGGATGTAGATGAAGCTAAGATCCACCATGTAATTGCTTTCTAATATTTTATTCTTAAATAAAATAATAAAGACATGATTTTTCTTTAAAAAGATTAAAATACAAGAACTCGAAGATTAAAATTTTGATAGGTTATACTTGAATTAGGTTTCTTGATAGCCTATACTTAGTTAGGGTTTGGGGTTGTTGATTTTATCCTTTTCATTGAATTATCTAAAGATTTAGTTTGTTTTTATGAGAAGTAGTATCTTTGATGAGTTATACTTACACACCACTTGATAGCTAATGCTTAGGACACTTTAAATAAAAATTAAACTAAAAATATCGAATTTTTATGATAGAAGAAACTAATATAAGTAAGAACATAGTTGGAAATTAGTGGATTCTAAATCCTAGGTTATTTAGATAAACTCGTCTTCAAACTTGAATCTTTGGTTAGTCCGTTAGACTAAGGAAAAAGTAAGAATCGCAAAAACATCTTAGATCTCTGTGGGATGACCTGTACAGCGCTACAACGATACTGTGTGCTTGCAGTAATTTATCACATCAAGTTTTTGGCGCCGTTGCCGGGGATCGACGGTGTTTTTCTTGCTTTTTCTGACGTTTTACGGGATTAACAATGTGTGTTGAGTGTTTAGGGACGAGAAAGTACATATACAGGAAAATAAACAGGACTATATAAGTGTTTAGAGTGCACTGAAAAAATACAGAAGCTGATTCCCTGTTTGGGTCGCTAATTAGCTGTAAACACCGCTATTTAGCGGTACTTTTGGTAAGAAAGTCCACAAAAAATTCCTGATATCTGTATTTTACCTCCCTGGTGTTATAAAAAAATACAAAAAAAACAATTAGAAATAGTAGGAATCACATTTTTATTTGATCATATCTCTTCCACCATTTTATCTCCACCACACCCCACTTCTTGCATTAGTTTAGGAATTTCACACATACACTCACGGTCGCTGGTTCATGCCACACTGGACCCGTGATCAATTTGGTCAACTTGTGAGATCAGATTTGTTCATGGGAGCCAAGATGGACCAACTTATCCCGATCCTTCAGGATCGATGTTACCCGTTGCGTACATCATTACCATCATGCATCAAACTTCCACACGCAGCGGGTAATCACTATGAGTTGAAGCCGCAGTACATTAGAATGCTTCCTAAATTCACTGGTTCTAATTTAGAAGATGCATATCTCTTTATCAGTGAATTTCAGGAAGATGCGTAATGATTAAACTGCAACACTTATCGGAGGACGCAATTAAGTCCGCTTCATCCCTTTTGCACTTTAGGATAATGCCAAGAAGTGGTTGTATAGT
Source organism: Dracaena cambodiana (assembly GCA_036321105.1). Taxonomy (NCBI): domain Eukaryota; kingdom Viridiplantae; phylum Streptophyta; class Magnoliopsida; order Asparagales; family Asparagaceae; genus Dracaena; species Dracaena cambodiana. The sequence goes on from JAYEPQ010000015.1 coordinate 23,123,845, forward strand.
ATGCCTATTGATTCAATCACTACTTGGGATGAATTCGTTACAGTGTTTCTTAAGAAGTATTATACCACGCATAAGACGACAAGAATACGAAATCAAATTAATCAATTCCGTCAAGTGCCGGGAGAACCCTTCTGGAAATATTTGGAACGGTTCAAGGACTTATTAGCTCAGTGCCCCCACCACGCGATAGAAAGTGGCGGTTGTGTCAAATCATGTACGAAGGACTCGATTACACATCCAAAACTCTTCTTGAGTCCATGTGTCAGGGGAGTTCATGAGAAAGAATGAGGATGAAGTATGGGATTTTCTTGAGGACCTATCGTGGAAGACTATGCAGTGGGAGAGTCCCACTGAGAAGCTCAGTGCTTCAACTTCTGCGCATAAAGATGGGATCCATAGCATCGACAGCTCTATAGCTATTGAAGCTAACATTGCAGCCCTTATGGGAATAATTGAGGCATTGGAAACTCCTAGTACTCCACCGGTGGGTCAGGTAAATCAAATCCAAAGTCCCACATGCTTTAATTGTGGGACTCCGAATCATGTTATGGAGGAGTGTCCATTATTAATGAATTCTATGGGTTCCACACTTGAACAGGCTAACGCCCTGTATCAACAACCCATGAACAATCCTTACGCTCCTATATACAATCCTGGCTGGAGGAATCATCCAAATCTATCATGGGGTCAAGGGAAATATCAGGGGGGCCCTAACCCTAACATGCAACCTCCAACCAATGGTCAGTTCTCAAGACCAAATGTGGGTGCTTATCAACACCCAAATGCTTCAAATTATGGGAACAACCAGAATAGACCACCTGCACAAAACCACTCACATCCACAACAGGGGTCTAATAATGAACAAGAAAAGCGACTTCAGTCACTTGAGAAGCACGTTGAAAATCTTCTCAAGTCGCATTCCAAATTTGACACGCATATGTCCAACCTTGACACACACATGCAAAATCTTATGAAAGTGTCAACTGATTTTATTCAAAATACAGGTCAGCAATTACTCGTAAACTCTCAATCTATTAAGAATGTAGAGCAGCAGGTTGGACAATTAGCGAGTCAGATGAGTGAACGTGGCCAGGGTACCTTTCCAAGTCAACCCATAATGAACCCTAATGCCAGTTCCTCAAACTCCAATCAGTCGCATGTCCACCAATGCACTGCCATTCACACGCTTAGATCTGGCAAGCAAGTGGACAATAATGTAGCCATGCCCCCTGATCCCACTCCTACTATCTCGCAGGCTACATCATCTCTTCCACCCATTTCTCCACGACCATCTCCATCACCTCCATCATTGTCACATGATCATTTGGAAGAACCTGTTCCTAAGCCGAAAGTACCATATCCCAATCGGCTTAGGAAGCCTTCACCACAAGTAGAAAAGATTCTTGAAATATTTCAGCAGGTAAAGGTTAATATTCCACTCCTTGACATTATACAACAGGTTCCTACTTATGCTAAGTTCCTCAAGGATTTGTGTGCTAAGAAATGAGCAAGAAACATTCCTGAGAAAGTTTTTTTTGCTGCAAATATATCACATATCCTATCTAACTCCATGTCTATCAAGTACAAAGATCCCGGCTCCCCTACAATCTCATGCACTATTGGGAACACTACATTTGATAGGGCGTTGTTTGATTTAGGGGCAAGTGTCAACTACTTCCTTACACTGTTTATCAGCAACTTGGGTTAGGAAAACTTCAACCTACCAAGGTCACACTACAGCTAGCAGATCGTTCGATCAAGAGACCACTTGGTATGGTTGAAGATGTGCTCATTAAGGTCGGCGAGTTTATCTTTCCTGTAGACTTCATTGTCCTAGAAACTGAGCCGATCTCCAATCCACGGAATCAAATTCCCGTTATCTTGGGTAGACTATTCCTTACAACATCAAATGCATTAATTAATTGTAGGAGTGGTCTCATGAAGTTATCGTTTGGGAATATGACTGTGGCATTGAACATATTTAATATGGATGAGCACGCAACGAACTGTCTCATGAAGTCAATATGATTCATAGTTTGCACTCTCATTCGACCTCTTGCACTGATGATGAACCTTCATTTGAGCAAATGTTCAAAGATGAGCTCATACTATTAGAAGAATTGGCACATACTGATTTTATATATGATGATACTTGTGCAACTGCGCCATTGATTTATGAGCGAACCTTTGAGGATTTGTTTGTAGAGGAGCTCGCATTATTTCGTGAGTTAGAAGAGCCACCACCACATTCACATGATCCTGTAGCACTCTTCTCACCTCACAATATTTCTACATGTGTGCTTGTTACTAACAATGATTGGCAGGTTTATAATAAAAAAATTCTTTAACCCAATTGTTAAAGCTTACATGTGGACAATGAAAAAGCGAGGACGGCATAAGAAGCAGACAGGTAATCTCGTTACTTGTAAGAGATTGATAAGATATAATAATGCACCTACTTCACGTTGAAAATACACACACTATGAAAGTGGGAAGCGATCGAGAGATCGTAACCGCTTTCCATGCGTTAATAGGGTGAGAATATTGAGATCGTAACTTTTACGACTCTCATTATTTATATAGTATTTGTATAATAGTTTTCATATTTATTTTACCACACTTTGTTTGTGTATGAGGGCATACATAAGTTTAGGTGTGGGGGAGTGGATTAAGAGATTTTTATTTATTTTAGGATTTTTAGGATTTTATTTTTATTTTTAGGATTTTTTTTTTTAGATTTTTTTTGGGTTTCTTTCTTTTACACTTTGGGTAGTTTTTAGGGTAACTAACTTAAAAAAAAATTTTAAAAAAAAATAAAAAAAATTAATAAAAAATAAATTTAACAACAAATTTATGTATTTTATCAGTAGATCAACCTAATTACAAATAAAGAAACAAATTTAGATTTGAAATTGGATAGGAGAGTAGATTGATGATACACTTTGAATTTTATGAAAAAAATTAAAATCTGAAAAATAAATACCGTCAATAGTAGTTTTGAGGCAAAGTATACATCTATTTTTTACTTCACAATAGTTTATTAGGTTAAGGACAAATATGATAACGATTGAGTAAGTCTTCTCTCTCTGAAAAAAAGAAAAAAAAAAGTGAGAATAAAATAATGGGGTGAGCCTAAGGCAATAGCCTCGAGAGTGATAAAATAATGGGGTGCGCCTGGTATTAAGGCAATAACATCAAAAGTGAAAAAAAAAGAGTATGATCTGAGTAATCGGGTAATTTGCGCCTAAGTAAGCGTAAATATTCGCATGAAAGGTGAAATATTATAAAAAAAAATAAAGAAAATAGTATGAACTGAGTAATCGGGTATGTTGCGCCTAAGTAAGCGTAAATATTCACATGAAAGGTGAAATATTCTTAAAAAAAGAGAAAAAAAAAGAAAAAAAATTATTATGAGAGAGGAGATGAATCATGAGTTAGAGTTGGTGTCCAAGACCAAAGCAGACTATCACACGTGCCAATAAATTATCTGTTAGTGAGTATTGAAAGATAAAATTTAAATTTTTTATTAAAATGATAAGTGTATCTAATATGACGCTCGATTTGAAAATTGATAATCTAAATGCGTTCATGAGATTGTATATTAGTCAGATTAATTGATGAAAATATCATTAAAAAAAAGGATTTTTCTTTTCTTTTGTATAAATTTTTTATTTTTCTTGATTTTCGGTTATCCTTATTTTTCTTTTTTTTTTATTCCTTAATCTATTTTCTACATGAATTTTGTGGGTATATTCACTGCAAACCCTCACGAGACAACACTTGTCCACTAGGGTAACCTAGGGGTTTAAAGGCTTGTTGCACGTGCTAAGTGCAATCGTGATTCCTGCGAAAGTGAGTTAGGATTTTTCTTTTTCTTTTTAGGTTTAGGTTTTGCTCGAGGACTAGCAAAAGATAGGTGTGGGGGTGTGATAAGTATCATATATTATATTTTTCCTCCTATACTTTATCTATTTTTGTATATAAATAATGCTACTCCGGTATTTTTAGTGTCTTTTTCAGGTAATCCGATTCGTATAAGGAGACGGCATGAAATCAAAGTTGGAGTAGGAAATCAAAGCCAGAAAAATTTTAAAAGTGAGCAAAACTACGAGACTACGATTCTGCAAAGATTCAAAGTGCAATACAGTCATCAAAATCAACTTATCAAGAGACGATGCAGAAGAATTTTTCCTAATTACTACTCTAGTTAGGCCGCCAGTTAGCTGTATTTACCGCCATTTGGCGGCCCAAATGTGGTCAATCCAGATGAAATTTCTCCAGTTGCTTCGTTGTAATTTTTTAGTTTCACAAGTATGTTATAATTGGGTTTGGTTTTCCGAAGCCTATATATTGGCCATATCCTTGTATTCTAAGGAGAATCCTAAACTTTTGTACTCGTTTTTAAATTAATAAAATTAGGGTTTTGCTGAAGGGGTGGCGGCCACAATACTGTGCTCTAGGGGTAAGCCATTGCTTTTAATTCTTTATTTGCTTTCTAGTATAGATTTATTCGCTTTCTAGATTAGATTTTATTTGCTTTCATGAATAAAAAATTGATTTTGTTTATTAAAAATATGAGTAGTTAATTAGTTTAGCTCTTGGATGTAGATGAAGCTAAGATCCACCATGTAATTGTTTTCTAATATTTTCTTCTTAAATAAAATAATAAAGACATGATTTTTCTTTAAAAAGATTAAAATACAAGAACTCGAAGATTAAAATTTTGATAGGTTATACTTGAATTAGGTTTCTTGATAGCCTATGCTTAGTTAGGATTTGGGATTGTTGATTTTATCTTTTTCATTGAATTATCTAAAGATTTAGTTTGTTTTTATGAGAAGTAGTATCTTTGATGAGTTATACTTGCACACCATTTGATAGCTCATGCTTAGGACACTTTAAATAAAAATTAAACTAAAAAGATCGAATTTTTATGATAGAAGAAACTAATAGAAGTAAGAACATGGTTGGAAATTAGTGGATTCTAAATCCTAGGCTATTTAGATAAACTCGTCTTCAAACTAGAATCTTTGGTTAGTCCGTTAGACTAAGGAAAAAGTAAGAATCGCAAAAACATCTTAGATCTTTGTGGGACAACCTGTACAGCGCTACAACGATACTGTGCGCTTGCAGTAATTTATCACATCAATGATGATGATATTGACGGCGATGATGTTCGTTCTTCCACTCCTCCATCAGATCATAACAAGTATACATTTTTGACAGCAGAAGAGAGAGCTGAGATATATGGCCCAGGGGAATCAAGTGCTCGACCCTAAGGATTCTTTTTTTACTTCACATAGTATAGTTTCAACCATTATCTATTTTTTTATTTCTTTTGACCCTCCCCCTAATTTTTAGAAATGCCATCTCCTGCTCCTACTTCCGAATATATGCCTAACACTGAAGTCTCTTCTATTGAACTTGTATTTGGAGTTGACCCCACTGTTGTTATACCTAAAGTAATCACTTCTTCTATTGAAGCTACTACAGTTGAAGTTGTTTCTACTGTTGAAGCTGTTGCCCCTGTTGAAGTTGTTGTTTCTTTAGCTCAGGATACAACACAGATTACTTCACTTCTGAAAGATCCACTTCTCCACTTGTCCCCAATCGTTGAAACTACTGAAACTGCATCTACTTCTTTTGCCACACCTGCTACATCTACCATCTCGTCATTGCCACGAGCAGGCTATACAGAAGTTGATGTGCTTGCTAATGATTTACTTTAGTATTCCATTAAAGTTTTCTTTGATTTCCTAGACCATTGTGTTAACATGGTTCTGAAGGGGAATTCTTTTGCCTCAATTGTCGCCCTCCTGAATCTCTATGTGACTGGCATAGCAAGCATTGGAGGAGAAGAGAAAGTAGCTCCTTACAAATTGATAGTGACTTAGCTCCAAGATTATGCTGATATTTTGTTGAAAATCCGTAGTACATACAAGTCAGAAATGGTTGAAATCACTTTCAAAAGATTGGTGGAGGAACAGTTCAAGCTCTAGAAAGAAGTCCAGAGGAAAATTGATGGTCATCAGGCCCGTATTGACAAAACTCAATAAACTAACAAACCTTTATGTTCTCAAATAGAGAATGTTGTTGTTTTTGTCAAGGATCAGGATCAAGTTATTGCAAGAACTCAGCAAACCATTGCTAAAACTTAGGCTTATCTTGAAAAGACCTTGAAGGAGAGTGAGGAGGCTATAAAGACCCTCACTGATTTATTTAGGCAATGTGATAATTTGAATAGAATTCTTCTGACAGAATAAACGAAACTGGAAGACCTTAAATCTGACCCAATGACCAATGTAACTGCCAGCGAAGAAGAATTGCGACGACCGACAGCTGTTCAAACTTATGAGACTATTCAATTAGAGATGATTGATACTGAGGAGGAAATCAAAACTCTCTTGATTCATTAATTTGCAATGATTTTCTTGATATTTCTCATAGAGCTTTTGTAATGTTGAACTAATATTGAATGGAAATATTTTGCTTGTGGGAAAATTCTGTTGTCACTCATAGAGGTAACTGGTAACTTGATGAATGATTTTGGTATTGATGATCAATGATAACTGTTAATTTGATGACCATTGACTCTCCAATATATATTGTTCAAGGGTAATTATTAACATGACAATATAGAGTCATTATTCATACGCTCAAGTAGATTTGGGACGAATAAATAATTTTCTTGAATATGATAGAAGTAACTATTAACTTTTCCGAACAACTTGTGATTTCAGCTGTTCAGTGACCTATCGTATAACAAATTTTTGAATTGCTAGATGTAATATTTCTCAGAATTATTGTCACTGCTAGATCTTATCGCTAGCATGGTGCTGGACCTATAATAGTTTAGGTGAAGAAGATGATAGAGGAAGAAGAAGATAGTTTAGAAGAAGAATTGAGGAGAGAAGTGAGGTATTCTATTGATCAAATGATTCAAGGTTACAAAGATGACTAATCATCTATTTGTACAAAATAATTCCTCAATTTCCCAAATTCTACAGCTTTTGAATCTTCTATCATTCGTGGACATTTGCATGGGCATGCACAGAAGACAGTTATAACTGTCCAACTAAATTAACTAATCGAGAGCGAACATGGTAAATGAGCTTACTCAATAGAAGCCCGACCCAGTAACTCGTTTCTTCAATTCTCAACTTTAGACCTGCTCCGGCAATCAGGAGCATGCACATACCCCTTTGAACCAGGTCCTTGACAGGATAAGTTTAGGTTTTTGGAGGCGCAGGAGGATTAGGTATTGAGGAGGAGATAAGGGTCTGTCTAGGGATAGAGATTGAGATTTTTTCATCCTTTTCTCTAGGAAATTGTGGATTAGAAAGGAGTTCATGAGAATGGAAGAGAGAGAGAGAGAGAGAGAGTATGTGTGTGTAAGAGGAGAGAGAATGAGAAGAGAGAGGAGATATGACAGGGGGAGGGGTGTTTTGAAGAAAACATTGCACTTTAGTGCATGTGATGTGCTCCTTATGTAAAGGTTTTATTGGGCCACATAAGCATCATAGGAGGGTATTCCTCCTTCGCCACAGGTTTACCAATTTCCTCATATATATATATATACACACACACACACACACACACACACGTGTACATTGATAAAAGTATACCTAAGGTGATGCCATGGGAGAGTTGCCTATAAAAGCATCATAAATCTCAAGATAGTATTTGTGGAAGATATAAACCATTAATTGTGATATTCACTTTAAAATAATAATATACAAAAAATCATGCATTATAGATATATTTTGACCGCGTATTGGATACATACAAAATGAACAATTTTTCAATAATAGAACAAATAAAACCTCTTGATCGATTATAAAGAAGTGTCTAAATCATTTATGTGCCATCTAAATAGAGCATGGAATTACAATTAATAGTTCAGATCGTTCACAAACACTCTTTATGTTGAGATTTAGGGCTTTTCAGTAGGGCAACTCCCCTATGGTGTCGCCTTAGGTAGACCATTGCTATATATATATATATATATATATATATATATATATATATATATATATATATATATATATATATATATATATATATTCTCACTTATGAGTGGACAATATAATAATTATAATATTGCCTAATACAATTACAAATTCTCAAGATGTTTTGGATCTACAACCACTATCAAATCTTGAATCTTCAAATATTTTGGATCTACAGCCGCTATCAAATTCTTTTAGTCATCCATCCTTTTAATCTAAGCATGCCGAAAAGAAGTCATTTCTGTGAGGTAATTATTCAGCACCAAACAACCTTCATAGATTTAATAAATTCTCAGTACTCCCAACGGGGGCTTTGTTGCACCCTTGCAAGTTCCAGTACTGCCCACTGAGGTGTTGCCTCCATCACCACTATTTGTCTTACTAATTGAACATCTACCATTGACCTCATTTGGTTTTACGATCTGTATCCGTATCTAATCATAGATAGTACAGTTGATGGAAAAAATTGCTGAGGAGAACCCACGTCTACTAAAATCAAGGAGAATCTCAATGAAATCTCTAATTGGTTTTTGACCTAGATTTGAGTCAAATCCAAACACATCAAGATTGAGATTTTGAATCCAGTCAAATCCAAATTAAATCTAATCAAATATTTAAATAAAAAATCGGGAGGAAATTCAGCCTATCAAATGGATTCTTGATCAAATCAAGGCTAAATAGGCACCAAGAGAGATTTATGAAGACAGTTTTGGGAATATCCAAGGTTATTTGATATGCTTTTGAGCGTGTATAAGTAGAGCTTGCTAGTTATTTGGTCATACAAGTTATATGGACAACATTCATGAAATCTAGTAGTGATAACTGCTCTAGTTTCTAGGTTCTTCAACAATCTTAGAAGCTCTTTGACTATGATCTAAATTGTATACTCCCAAGTGCAAGAGATCGACAAGTAGTATAAGAGTAGTAATCCAAGATCGTTCTCTTGACGATCATTTTGTTATTGTGTGACTCTAAGAACAGATTATGGAATTTAAAAAAAATAAAGATCAGATTTTTATTAACTAAAAACTAAAACTAAAGATAGAAATTTATTTTAATTAAAATTATCAGTCAGATGGACGTAACTCCCTCATAGGATAATTTATTGTATATATATTTATGTTTTTTTCTCAGTTATATAGATCACGTGGTCTTTCTACAATTGGAAACTAAATTAATGAAGCACAAAACATATAAAGTTGCAAACTTAATACTTTGAATAACTTCTCCCAGTTAATTCTATATGAATTTTGAGTTTATCTAAGTATGCAATATGAATAACACAAATAAACATTCAAAGTCTAAGTATATACCATGCCTAAAAGTCAATGGTATATTAAAAACTAAGCAATGATTATATCATCAAATAATAGAACATCAAAAACTCAAAATCATATCTAAATGCCTTCAAATATAATGGAGAATCAAAGATATCAATTCCACAAAAAAACAATTAAAACCAATAAGCATAAAAAAATACATACCAGTACATCAGCTAAAGTTTTTTATTTTATCTGATCAACTCAAGAATTTAGCCACTCATACTCATCATAACCATGAACAAAGAAAAAAATAATTTTTTATTGATTTTTATGAATGAGTACAAAAAATAAATCTTGAATCAAAAAATTTTCTAATAATTAAAAGATTCAAAAGAATTACAAAACTTGGATTATATTGGCTATTTATAGACTTACAAAACACTAATAGAAATTCCATTTACAACAAAAAACTAAATTCTTCTTAAAAAAATCCTAAAAAGAGACTATGGCCACTCTCTTTGACAGGCCCTTCGACAGCAAGTCTCGAGTTTGTTTTACAGTTGACTGCTGTTGATAGCTAGTAGATGACTATCGATAGCTAGTTCTGTTTTTACGTAGATCTGGACTGATATTTGAGATACATTTTGATACTTTGATTTTCTTGCATATAAAACCCTGCAAAAAAACTAGAAAAAATATCATAGTGAGGAATTTGATTAATAAAAATAATTTTCTATTAATTTTTTTGTATTAATCAGCAAAATTAGATTATGGTTGCACAAAATAAACTAAAATAATTACTCTTTTTAAGTATAGTCACACCCCTAACTTAAGTTTTGCTAGTTCCTAGCAAATTTATAGACTAAAGAAAAAAAACTAAAAACCTAAACTAAAAAGAAAATAAATCCTAACTCATTTTCGTAAGAATGACAATTGCACTTAGCACGTGCAATAAACCGTTAAACCCCTACCGTACCCTAGTAGATGAGTATTGTCTCATGAGGATTTTTAGTGATGTTACCCCCAAATATCAAAAAATGTTGAGATTAAGAAATAAATAAACAGAAAAATACGGACAAGTGTAAAATAAAGAAAATAAAAAATATTAATATCCTATTAACTATCTATACTATTACTATATATATTATTTTTGCTTCACTTCTTTTCCATATCAAGCTCAATTAGATATGCATATACAGATATCTATGAGAATGTTAACTTTAATTGATCACTTATCCATCATGCTCATTAAAATCGTATCATACATATACTTTTACTTTCAATTATCCGCTCCTATGTACTCTTGTGAGCTTGTATATAAGCCTTATCAAGTTTCAAGCTCCACTCAAACTTATAGAAACCCTTTTCATATATATATATATATATATATATATATATATATATATATATATGTATATATATATATATATATCTGTGTGTGTGTGTATATATATATATATATACATATATATATATATATACATATACATATATATATATATATATATATATATATATATATATATACATATATACATACATATATGTGTGTGTGTGTATACATACATACATATATATATAATATATGTATGATGTATTTATATATGTATGTATACATACATACATACATATATACATATATATATATATATTCATTTTCATAGACACTTGCCTTTTATACGAACATTCATACTCACCGAGATACAAAAGCCCAGTTACTCAGCTCACAACTATAATAAAAAACCATAAGTATCATTTGTGTGAAACACTAACCAAGGCACACAAACCCAACTACTTTACACTTGTTTTCTCTTATTTACTTACAATATATTTTTTTTATTCGAAATATATTACCTTAAGTACCAGGCTCAGTTCTTTTTTAAACATATATGATAGGTATTCCTTTTAACTTTTCTCTTTGTTATCAACTCATTATGACTCATCGTGTAAGTGTTCATAGTGCATACTCGATTCTAATAGTCAGTATCCATATATCTTACTATCGGATTTAAAATCTCAATCAAGATTACATAAGAACTACTATTATAAAAGTATTAAAATTAAGATATCAATTTAATAAATATACATGTAGAGTACTTCAAATCTTATTTTCTAGTTCACATAAATATTTTTTTAAACTATGTTAGTTAATTATGATACAGTAAAGTACAATGTATCTGTCCCACCCCCCAACATAAATTATGCAATGTCCTCAGTATATCAAAAATATTACTATGAAAGTAATGCACTAAGAAATAATGTATGAGGTTAAGGATAAAATATACATGGGTTTGTCAGTTTTCCAAAAAACTCACTCCCTTTTATAGTCGATATCACTAACACCTCTGATGAAGACTTTTTTGTCACTTGTGTCTTTGATACCGGCAAAACTCTATGGTCTTCTAACTCGCCGCTTCATCTTCATCAGGAGAAATGTAGGCATTCTCACCAACCACTTATCTTAATACTTTGGTGAGAAGCCGATAGTGATATTGTTGACGACGCTCTATTCGGACTTGCTGTTTTCAATGACTTGCAATCTTACATTGAGCGCGACTATCATCCTTATGATCGACTCATTTAGTGTATGGAGTGTTACTTCTTCTGGTCGGGCCACTACATCTATTGCTCTTGTTGCACCTGCTATTCCTGCTGGGCGTGTCGAGCACTCATGCTTCTTTGCACGGTGGTATCCGTAAATGGTTGCATGGTGTCATCTCATGATGGATGGACTCCATAATTCATGCAAATTTTTGTAATAAGAGATGACAGAACTAAGTGAGGTTTCACTAATCTCGAATACTGGATATACTCATGGGCTTGTCCCATGCATTGAACTATTGTGAAGTACATGATAGATGCGATATCGAATGCATGCCTCTCCAAAATCATGTTCAACAAAATTTCATCCCTTGAATATAGTTCCGTTGTTGCATAGGACCATAGGATGTTATATTTAATAAAAAGACTTACAAGATATACTCCTCTCTAACATAGCGCACCTTCAAGAAATTCTTATTAAATGCAATATTGTTGAGGTTCTCACAAAACATTTTGAACCAACGAGAGCCACTTGGTATACCATTCACAATCTCCACAAAAGAAGGATTCTCCTCAGGAACATTAGGTACATGGATTATCCTTAAAATTTCTTCCCTTGTGAATTGTATTTTCCTGCCTCTTACTGTGGATTGTCCATATTGATCTCTAAGTGTCGGTTGCAAGTTAACATAAAACTCATGCGAGATCTCATTACATGCCAGCATGTGTGCATATCTTGTGTATGCTTCTAACTATGCAACCTGCATCTGTGCTCTGAAAGCCAAATTCTCGTTTATCTTCGAGTAGTCGATGGCAAATTCGGACCAAAGTTGAAAATCTTCATACTTCTCCAAGATTTTTTTTTTTTTTTGTTGCCTTTGCAACTCTTATCCTCTATGGAGAAGATAGGCTAAAGGATTCCACTCCCAGTCTCCTAGGACTCCCTGTTCCCATTCTGCAAAAATTAACCACAAAATACACAACTTAACAAAATATTATTATTTCTTAAAAAATTATGCATGAATTTATCACATATAATTATTCTATTTTTTATATAATCTCTTTTTTCTTTTAAACAAATAAATTTGTTTACATAATTCCATATTTTCCCAAATTCCTCCTCCAAAAATTATCAAATTCTACTTTGATTTAACTATTATTGCATGAATTTGATATATGGCCATTATACAAGCAACCAATGTAATATAATACCAAAAAGTTGAGATTTTCACTTTTTCTACCCATGATTTTAGCATATAATATCAATAATTTCATGAAATTTATCAAAACTTTTCATAACTTTGCTAAACTATCCCAAATCTACTAAAAAGTAAGGATATAGGTTTTTGAGACAAAAAATTATTTTTTACAAAGGACAAATCAAAGAGAAATCAAAGAGGAGAAATCTTATTTACTTGAAGACTAATGAAAATTTGAAATAAAATATGTATAAATAGTTTTGGCTATCGAAAGGAAAGATTTTGGGCATTGGGTGCTGTAGAAAGAAGGTTAGAGTTTTGTTTGTGGAGAACTCAAAGATTAATTTATAGATGGGCATCTCAATAGATGGTTGTCGGCAGCCGCTTTGATAGCAACTTTAACAGCCGCTCTCGACCAGGCAAAATTTTGCTTTCACAGGGCCCGCTGTCGACAACCACTTTGACAACGTCTTCGACAGTAGCTCTCTGTTGAGACTGATGTCAAGCCAATTTTTTTATTTTTTTAGTTAATGCTAGTTCCTATGCTAATACTATTCCTAATATCTAGTTGTTAATTCCTAGTTCTAAAATTAATTCTAAACTAAAAATTAGTTCCTAATTATGAAAGTTTTTTGAAAATTTGAAAATTTTGAAGGAAAAATGAAAGAAAGAAAGCAAAAAAGAATTTTTTTTTTTAAAACAAAATCGTTGAACTTATCATAAGTATCAAAACTATGTTATCTTTATAAGCCATCCCCCAACTTAAAATACACATTATCCTCAATGAATCGATATATCTAGTTAATTAATCAAGAACAAGTAAAAATTTGAGAAGAACAAGAGCTAAGAAATTACCTCGGTCCGGAACTCATGATGTAACAGCTGCAAAATAAAATTATTAGTACATAATATGCAATAATATACATAGTGTCTTTGTTTAGTTCGTATCAATGAGATGTCGATTCACTAGATCATGAGATTCCTTGGAGTGCTTTAGAAATTCCAAGTATTACTTTAATCGTTTCTCATTTACTTTGAATAAATGACCATTCTTGGGATTTTGGATATCAGTTGTGCCATATGGATACACAATTTTAACTATAAATGGTCCTATCCACCTTGAATGCAAATAGATGAAGGCTTGAATCATATAATAATACTTTGTCAGAAGGATGAAAAACATGGCCTGCGATATGGTGATCATGCCATATTTTCATTTTCTCCTTTGAAATGCGTGAATTGTTATTGCATCACGCCTTATCTCTTCCAACTCATTTATTTGTAGCTTTCGTAATAGGTCAGCTGAATTTAGATCAAGATTTACTAGTTTGATTGCCCAATATGCCTTATACTCTATCTCTATTGGCAAATGACAAGTCTTCCCATAGACCATTCTATATGAAGACATACCTAAGGGTGTTTTATATGTTGTACGGTAAATCCATAAAGTAACGATCAGTCTAAACGACTAATCTTTGTGAGACAGATTAACCATTTTCTCTTCCCTATTGGCTAGTTCAACTTGTCCATTTGACTATGAGTGATAAAGTGTAGAAATCTTGTTTGTGATATGATACTTTTACATAAAACTTTCTAAGCCTTTATTAGAGAAGTGAGAATCCCCATCAATTATTAAGGCTTTAGGAATGCCAAATTTGGATAATATATGTTCTTTAAAAATTTAGTAACAATTAGTTGACATTGTTTCTAGATACTGTAGCTTCTACCCATTTAGAGACATAATTGACCGTATGAGAATACAAACATATTCGTTAGAAATAGGAAACGATCCCAGGAAGTCAATGCCCCAATAATCGAATTTCTCAATTGTAAATATGGGTGTTAGAGGCATATCATTCTTTCTGGTTAACACTCCTAATTTCTGATATGACTCACATCTCGTACAAAATTCGTATGCATCTCTAAACATAGTAGGCCATTAAAAATCACATTGGAGTATTTTGGCTACCGTCTTTTTAGATGAAAAGTGATCCCCACATTCTTCTGTATGATAGGAAATAATATGCTTTGAATCTAATTATCAAACACACAACACCTAGTGATTTGATCTAAGAAATATTTCAACAAGTAAGGTTCGTCGAAAAAAACGGCATACCTCGTATAAAAATTATCATTTGTCTTGCCTCCAATGATTCGATATTTCTTCTGCAATAAAAAAAAATTAATAATGTCTACATATCAAGGAGTTCTTGTAATTGAAAATAGTTGCTCATCAGGGAATGAGACCCTAATTGGTAGCTTATCGTTTTTTAAAGTTAGTCTAGAGAGGTGATTTGCAACTACATTCTCTACTCTATTTTTGTCCTTAATTTCAAAATCAAACTCTTGGATTAGCAGTATCCATCAGATTAGTCATGGCTTTGCATCTTTCTTTGACAAAAGATATTTGAGCATCAAAGATATGTAAAAACAACTATATGTGAGCCCAAAATGCGAATGAAATTTATCAAAATCAAAAACTACAGCTAGAACTTCCTTCTCTGTTGTAGTATAATTCGTCCGAGCATCATTGAGAGTCTTGCTAGCATAGTAGACCATGTAAAGCTTTTTAACTCTTTGTTTTCCTAGTACAACTCCAATTGCATAATCGCTTGTGTCGCACATGATCTCGAATGGAAGTGATCAATCTAGAGGTTGGATTATTGTCACGATGATGATCATCTCCTTGAGGGTTTCGAAAGCTGTTTGGCATACCTGTATCTATTCAAATTGCACAAAGGTGAGAAAATGATCTAACAATAGTACTAAAATCATTTATGAATCTTCTATAAAAATCTGCATGTCATAAGAATGAATGTATGTTTTTCACGATTTTACGTATCAGTATTTCAGAAATAGACTCAACTTTAGGCTTATCTACTTACATCTCTTTAGATGAAAGTATATGGCCTAACATAATACCTTTTGCAACATGAAGTGACATTTTTCCCAATTTAGGAGTAGATTTTTCCATTGATACCTTTAAAGCATAGATTCTAAATTAGTTAAATAAGATTCAAAATTATTTCTAAATACAGATAAATCATCCCTAAATACCTCTAGATAGTCTTCAACTATATCGCTAAAAATACTTATCATACATCTTTGAAATATTGCGTGCGCGTCACATAATCCAAATGGCATTCTTCTAAAAGTAAATATACTAGAGGGACAGGTAAAAGTTGTCTTTTCTTGATCCTCTAATGCAATTTCAATTTGATAATAGCCAAAATAACGATCAAGAAAATAATAAAATTAATGCCCAGCAACTCTTTCAAGTACTTTGTCAAGAAATGGTAATGGAAAGTGATTTTTACGTGTTACTTGATTTAGCTTCTAATAATTGATGCACATACACCAACTTGTAGTAGTGGGAGTAGGTATTGTAGACACAAAAAAAAAGAAAAAATAATAATAAGGAAATATAAAAAAAAGAAAAAGAAGAAAAGGGTGACCAGCACCCGCGGGGAAGGGTGCACCTGCGGGATGCATCCCGCGGGGTGCCACCCGTGGGTTGCACCCGCGAGGTTGCAACCGCTGGATTGCACCTGCGGGATGCCACTCTCATAACCCCTGCGGTGTTATCTGAGGGCAATGTTATCCGATTTCAGTGTTTCTGTTACGTGGATTTGGCCCACGATAAGGAATTTAAGGGAATAGTTACCCCTTGATCTTGGTGTTTCTATTACATGGATTTGTCCCAGAATTTAGGGGAACAGTTACCCCTCGATCTATAAAAAAAATACGAGAAAATTTCTAGAAAGACAGTGTTTCCAAAGCGGAGAAATTCTCAGAGAAAGACAAAGTTTCCAGAGCGAAGAAATTCTCAGAGAAGAAAGTTTCCAGAGTGAAGAAATTCTCAGAGAGGAGATTTCCAAACGAAGATAAATAGGAAAACGGAAAAATTTCGAGAGCGGAGTTCCCTCCCCTTCTCCTCCAGCCAGAATTTGGCATTGGAGAAATCAATCGACGCGAAGTTTGGATCGTCAACGAAATGTAGAAACAAGGCTCCACCACTGCCAGAGCCCACAAAAATTAAAAGGGGAATCGAAATCAATCATTCCCCATTCTTGTAATTCTGATCTTTTAGTGTAATTTTATTCTATTGATGTAATTTCGAAGTAAATCTATAATAGAAAGAAATTTCCAATTTTTGGGCATACAGGTATCATCTATCCATCCTCGTTTTTAATTACTCTTTTTTGGAACAACTTGGATTGGACTTACCCACTTACTATCAACAATTGGATAGATGATACCAGCATCAAGTAGTTTCAATACTTTGGCTTTAAACCACTTTTTTCATGGCAGGGTTAAGATTTCGTTGCATTTACGTAATAAGCTTGGCTCCATCGTCCAAAGTAATGCAATGTGTGCAAATAAGAGGGTCCATATCTTTGATATCCGCCATATTCCATCCAAGAGCTCTTTTATACTTTCGCAATGTCGATAGTAGTTGCTCTTCTTATTTTCATCAAAATGCACTGAGATGACCACTGGAAAAGTTTCCTTAGGTTCCAAAAGCGCATACTTTAGATCTTCATGTAGCAGTTTTAGTTCATATATTGGTACTTGGATATCAGATGTTATCAATTTCTTTATAATTTGAGGTAACTCCTCATACACTTCTTTTGTTGGGATCCATCCCATGATATTCGAACATTGGGTATTAGTTAATTTTTTATGATTCAATTATATGTTCGAATGTGAGATATTCAAGGAAGTCATCATTCACTATTAATGTCGTCTCCAAAAGACACACACAATGATACGATATCTCCTTCATCATGGATTTGTTCAATGAATTAATGTCTTGAAATTCATCATTATCTATATTCAGTTGTTTGCAAACATTAAAAATATTAAGTTCAAGAGTCATATTTCCGAATGAAAATATCACCGTACCATTCTTGCAATTTATAAGTGCATTAGCCATAGCTAATAATGATCGTTCGAGGATAACTGGAATATGAAGACGTGAATTCTTCACGGGTGCAGTATCGATAACTATAAAATCTCCAGGGAAATAAAAGTTTTGGATCTGCACTAGAACATCTTCCACAATGCCCTTAGGAAGCCTTTCCAATCTATCAGCTAGTTGTAGTGTGACTAGTGTAGGTTTAAGTTCTCCTAGACCTAGGTGCTTTAAACTGAAAATGCTTTAAGATTTACATTAGCTCCCAATTCTAGAAAAACTTTCTCTATATTATGTTGACCTATCCCATAAGAAATAGTAGAATATTTAGGATCCTTATATTTAAGAGGCATTTCATAACAGAATAGTGCACTTACCTGCTATGTAAGAAATGCTTTATTCTGTACGTAGTGACGTCTTTTGATAGTGTACAAGTCCGTCAACAATTTTGTGTATGAGAGGACTTGTTTAATCACTTTTAGCAGAGGTATATTGATCTGTACTTTTTTCAAAATCTCCAAAATATCAGCATAAGATGCACTAATATTTTAAGACTTTAATCTTTGAGGAAAAGATATAGGTGGTTTATAATCTATGGAAGTGGGCTTTTTAGAATTATCATCTTTATATTGTTGTGCTGAATAATTATCATGTTTCTCTTCAATAGTTCCTTTTGAAATGGGCTCATCAAGTATCTTTTTGAAATGGGCTCATCAAGTACTTTGCCACTTCTCAAATTTAATGTAGCAGTTATTTCAGGTATATCATTATTAATAGAAGAAATAATAGCATTTATACCATTGACTTTACCTGAAGTACTGACTTCTGGTTGTGATGGTAGATTATATTTTTCCTTCGTTTGCAAAGAGAAATTGAGGTGGCTTATCTATGATTGGATATCACTGTACGCTCGAAAATTGTAGATTTCCTTATATTGCCAAAATACCTTTGAACTACAACAATAAAATAAAATTACAGAATAAAATTCTAGATTACAAGAATGGGAAAAATTAATTTGATTCCCATTTTAAATTTCTGTGCATCTGGCAGCAGTGGAGCCTTGCTGATGCACTCAGAGGACGATCCGAACGTCACGTCGGTTGAATTCTCCGGAGAAGGAGAGGGAACTCTACTCTTGGGATTTTCCTGTCTCCTTATTTCTTTTCGTTTGGAAATCTCCTCCTTCAGAATCTCTCCTCTCTGGAACTTGCCCTTTAGGGTGATCCCCCCGCTGGACTCCATGCTCTTTTAATATATTGACGAGTAATTGTTCCCCTCAAATCTGAGTCAAATCCACATAACAAAAATTCCGAGATCGAGGTAACCGTTCCCCTAAAAATTCGGTCAAATCCATGTAATAGAAGCACTGCGGGGTGAACCTCATAGTTGCACCCCGCGGGATGCTCTCGCAGGTGGCAACCACAGGTGCGCCCAGGGGGTAACACCCGCGGGTGGTACCCCGCGGGAAGCACCCGCGAGTGCGCCCCGCAGGGTGCACCCGGGGTGCGTTCTGTGGGTAGCACCTGCGGGTGCACTCCAGCACTTTTGTTTTCTTTTCTTTTCTTTTTGTCGTCTACATAGCCACCTCCAAAGATTTTGAAATTTTGTTTTGATTTTTAAACACTTTGGTCTCTTTTAATTTTGGCTCTGTAGTCTTCATTGTGTAGTGTGATTTTATGGTTTACTGTGAACCATCTTCTTGAAATCAATATCTTGGATTTTTGTTGTTGGTGGTGTACTGTTGAACTTCCCCAATGTATCAGAGATTGCTTTCAGTGAATTTTCTTAATGGTAGCTATTGTACCTGTACGCCCTAGCTGCTTCTAATGAATTTTCTTGATGCTGGCTATTGTATCTGTGCGACCCAGCTAGACTTTTAATGAATTTTTTTGGTGTTGGCTATTGTACCTGTGCGGCCCAGCTAGACTTTTAATGAATTTTTTTGATGCTGGCTATTGTACCTATGCGGCCTAGCTAGACTTTTGCTTGTAGCTTTACTTCAGAAAATTTGTTGTCTGCATGCTAAAATATTTTTGATGTCTTGTTCGGAGGCTGAGGGCATGATAGACAACCTGTGATGAATTTGATAGACAGAGGTAATTTGTTAACATGTCGTATGGAAGATGAGTAGAGGTATAATGTTAACGTGCTTATTAGATGACAAGCAGAGGTATGATATTAACGTGCTCATTAGATGACAAGCAGAGATATGATGTTAACATACTTATTAGATGACAAGTAGAGGCATGATGTTAACGTGCTTATTAGATGACAAGCAGAGATATGATGTTAACGTGCTCATTAGATAACAAGCAGAGGTATGATATTAACGTGCTTTTTAGAGGATAAGCAGAGGTATTGTGTTAGCGTACTCTTAAGAGGACAAGCAGAGATATGATGTTAACGTGCTCAATAGATGACAACCAGAGGTATGATGTTAATATGCTCATTAGATAACAAGTTGAGGTATGATATTAACGTGTTTTTTAGAGGATAAGCAGAGGTATGATGTTAACATACTCTTAAGAGAACAAGTAGAGATATAATGTTAACGTGCTCATTAGATGATAAGCAGATGTATGATGTTAACGTGCTCATTAGATGACAAGCAGAAGTATGATATTAACGTGCTCATTAGAATCCTAACCGTTCAGTGACATCTAGTATGACGGATTAGGAAATGATAGACGTTATCATTAAACAGGTCTGATGGTTTATTCTATTCAGAGGATCTGGTCATGATAGAAATGAGCTGACTAAATAGAGGTGATAGTTAATGTATTTAGTCTTGAAATTTGCCTGTCAGAGGTGACTGTTAACTTGATAGCGAGATGATTTTTGTTAGAGGTAATTTTTTTAACTTGATGATGTCAAAAACAAGTTCATCAAAGGTTGTAATGTTAGACTTGATGAAGTGTGAGTTTTCTTTTCTATCAGAGGTGAAAACTTAACGTGATATGAGATTTGATCGGATTTGATTTCATAAAGATAATTGATTTGATTTTGAACTCTGATGTCAGAGGTATGATCTCAACATGACAAATACTTTGGAGTGTCACTTGCTCTGCTGGAGAAAAATGATGAGAAAAGTCTTGCTGTTAGAAGTGAAATCTTAACATGATAAAATATTGATCTCATGGAGAAAAATGATTTGATTTTGTATTCTTGTGTCAGAGGTATGATCTTAACTTGACAAATACTTTGGAGATTCACTGAATTTGCTGGAGAAAAGTGATAGAAAAAGTCTTGCTGTCAGAGGTGAAATCTTAACATGACAGGAGATTTATTTGATTAGGGTTTTTAGCAAACCATTAGCTATCAACAGATTTGATTAGCCTTTAATAAGTACCGTTTGAGTTGGGCTAACCATACTAACTCTCAGCATAGTGAGTTGTCAAGGATTTCGTTTGGACTTACATGCCAAACTTTTCCTCTTCCCTTTGGTAGCTTAGGGCGATGATGCATCCTTATAATCGAATAAGGATACTGTTGTAATAGATTTTTCATGGGATTTTTATCAAACCCCCAGTTATCAACGGATTTGATTAGCCTTTACCAACTACCGTTTAAGTTAGGCTAGCCATTCTCTTCCTCTCAGCATGGTGAGTTGTCGAGGATTTTGTTTAGACTTACATGCCAAACTTTTCCTCTTCCCCTTGCCTTAGCAGCTTAGGGTGATGATGTATTATTATAATTGAATAAGGATACTGTTATAATAGATTTTTCATGGGATTTTAATCAAACCCCCAGCTATTAACGAATTTGATTAGCCTTTACCAACTACCGTTTGAGTTGGGCTAGTCATGCTATTCCCTTCAGTATGGTGAGCTGTCGAAAGTTTTGTTTGGGCTTATATGCCAAACGTTCCTTCTTCCCTTTGTCTTAGAAGCTTAGAGTAATTCATGCTATACCCTCAGCATGATGGAGTTGGCGAGAAACTGGTTCTATTTCTATTACCTTGATGGTGTTGGGCATTTTATACTTTTACCCTTAGTATAATAGGGTTGGCGAGAAACTAGTTCCCTTTCTATTACCTTGACGGTGTTGAGCAATTCATTCTTCTTACCCCCAACATAATAGGATTGGCGAGAAATTTATTCTCTTCTCGTTGCTTTAATAGCGTTGAACAATTCATGTTTTTACTCCAAGCATGATGGGTTGGCCAGAAATTTATCCTCTTTCCGTTGCATTGATGGCATTGGGTGTTTCATGCTTTTACCCCCCCAGCATGATGGTGGTGAGAAACTTGTTCTCTTCCCGTTGCCTTGGTGGCATTGGGCAATTCATACTTTTACCACCAATATGATTGGGTTGACGAGAAACTTGTTCTCTACCCGTTAGCTCGACGACGCTGGGAATTTCATGCTTTTACCCCCAACATGACGGGGTTGACGAGAAACTTGTTCTGTTTCCGTTATCTTGACGGTGTTGGGCAATTCATACTTTTACTCCAGCATGATGGATTAGCGAGAAATTTATTCTCTTCCCATTATCTTGACGGTGTTGGGCAATTCATACTTTTACCCCCAACATGATGGGTTAGCGAGAAACTTATTCTCTTCCTATTGCCTTGACGGCATTGGGCAGTTCATTCTTTTACCCTCAGAATGATAGGATTTGCAAGAAAGTTGTTCTCTTCCTGTTATCTTGACGGTGTTGGGCAATTCATATTTTTACCCCAGCATGATGGGGTTAGTGAGGACTTCGTTTGGACTTACATACCAAATGTTTCCTCTGTCCATAGTCGTAGAGAAGTAGGATCTATTTTCATTTTGTGCCCCAAGTTGGGGTGCGAAGCTACACCTCAGCGGCAGCCAAAATTTCCTTATTTGTTGTGTTGATGAGAATGTCAGATGCCTTCATTCCCTTAAGAATAATACTTCTTCAGGAATTTTTCATTAATGAGCATCATTATTGGCCAGTAGACGCCCTTTTTTTTATCTGATCTTCTAATTTAGGTTCTGGCTGGAGAGCACCACAGGTTCCATCATGCACTTCTTTGAGCACTTCTTGTGCTTCTTGTCTTCATGGTACATCTTGATTTAATTGTACCCAGAGAATTTATACATGAAAGACATCCTTTCGAATTTGCAGATATCGTCAACGACAACCGTTATTGGAAGAAGAAATTCATCTTTGGAGCAAGCTGCATTTAGATCTCGAATGTTAATGCAAATTCGGATCTTCCCATTCTTCTTGAGAATATGAACAGTATTTGCTACCCATTTAGAGTACTTTTTTTTATGAAGCTTGATTGTATAAGCTTCTTAACTTTATCCTTGGTCGACTCCATTAGCTCTGGATGGAGGCTTCTTTGACACTGCTTTACTGATTTTTCATCTGTCTTAATGTTTAGTCGATGCAAAGAAACTTGAGGATCTTGTGGGTTTGGGGTTGGCTTCATCACCCATGTTCACTTGAACCACCATGTCTTCGATAGGTGGTTCACGTTGTTCAAAGTGTATGCTCCATTTGGTATCAAGATGTTTGACTAATGCTTCATCTTGAGGAAGAGTTAGCTCATCATTTTCATCTGGAGAAAAGCTAACAAGGATCACATTCGTAACCAGCCCACTGGATTGTATCCCCAGACTGATATCTGAGTCCCTGTTGTAGTTTTCTATATTTTGGTAGATCCCATCATTTATAACCGGAGTATTAGGTGTCGTGACATATCTCAACTTCTTGTCGGCTTTGTGATTGTAATCTAATTCTTTTCTTTCAAACACGAAGGAGCGAAGCGGGTATCAATGTTAATTTCTATGTGCAGTACTCCCCAAGCGCAGGGGTGTGCGGACATGGGCACACGCACAGCTCTTACAGGTGCGCTCCATGGGCGCACACAGCATTCTTGTAGGTGAGAGCATAGACACGCATACAACACTCCATGGGCGCGGGCTTTATCGCGCTCCCAAATTTAAACCTGGCATTTAGACGAAGTCATACCTCATTTTCTCCATTATTTGGAATGATTTTGTCCATAATGATAAAAGTTCAGGGGCTTCTTGAGTTTCATCTTCAGTATCATCGAATAGGATTGCATAAGGTCGAACCATTCCAAAGAGAATAAGATTTATTTGATCGACCAATTGATCAGGGATTTTGATATGTTGGTTAATATAACAAGCAGTGATAGATAACTACGACCAATATCAATAAGTCCGCATGATGTTCTTATGATGCAAGACATGAATGGCCATCGATCTGATAACTGTTTAGTAAACCTTTGTCTTTCTTGAGCTGGTTGAAACTGAGCTTTGAGTTATTTAAGTCTCAAGCTATTTGACCCTCAACTTTGATGAGTTGGAGGCAACATGAGAAAATTATGCCCCCTCTCCAGCAATCGAAAAATAGACAGGTTCATTGTAAATGTTGTTGCATTTCACAATAAAGATTTTTTTTAGAATGTGAGCATTATCCCAGTGAAGCAGACACGATGGTCGTAAGCCTCCCAGTGGGCTCAAACCTGACGTTATCATCACATAACTTCGATTTAGAGAGAGTTTCGGAGAGGAAGCCTCTTTTATGTGTCTTATGGACTAAATGACCTTGAATATAAGGCTTGTGCTTTTAGCCTTGGTTGCAACATGGATGCAACGCCAAAGATGTGCCCATGTGATGATTTGAACGCATGAATACGAACCCAGTCTCCTGTGGAGTGAGACATGCGAGTGTCATGACAAACCTCGAATGTCATCTCAGACATGCAAGTGTCATGACAAGCCTCGCACGGAAGCTGAAATATGCGAGTGTCATTTTGAACTCTAATTGAGGCTGAAGAGCTCTTTTATGAGACTTAGATGGCTTGAGTTGCACATTTTCATCTTCAAGTTTGATGTTTATCTCATAACAAAGCTCCATTGGCTTGGTTAATTGCCATACTGCAAGCCTCACAATGATATGAGGAAATGGGGATGCCTTGGAAACTTTGTCGATCTCATTCACCACCACCGTTAAATACTGAATTAATTCTTGATGTAGAGTAAAAGAATCAATTTTTTGGTGATGTGCTTAGCCCGCATCCGACTGAAGTATCTTCAGATACTGAGAGAATAGTTGTCCCTTTTTTTTTAAACATCCAAATATTGTTGCAGTTTACCAAATTGGTTGTTGCTTGGATGATGGATATAGCCTCATATGGCGGAACCGACTCCAGCATTCCTTTGTAGGAGTTTGTTCACTTTCCCTTCACATAAGAGCTTCTTTAGGGTTAGGAAAGAGAGCTCTTTCTTCATGTTGGACTATATATTGTATGGATGGATCTGATCAATCTTATCATATCAAGCCCTTGCAATAAGAATAAGTTATCTCACTTTGCATGTGAATGAGATGTAGCTTTTGGTCTTTCCATGTGGCTTAACTCCTCATCTGATTTGGTCAAGATTAGACTGAGCCTTATGCATGATCTTATTCATACCAAGCTGAGTCTCGCATCTGATTGCTTGAGCCTTATAACCAATGCCGGCTTCAAAATTTATGAGTGTTCTTTGATGATCTCGAGTCTGTCGTTGGGTTCAACTTGAGTTTGAGTTTGACCCATATCTGTTGCACGAACAATTAAGTATCATCATACACCATGAGCCTTGAATTCTCACCAAAGAAAATTTGATTGGATTTATCTTCAATTGATGTTTTTTCTAAACACATTTCTTGATATCGAAGATAATTGTTCCATGATAAAACATCTTTCTGTAAATCGGATGTATTTGAATTTGTGTATAATATTTGAGTTTGATGTTTTGACCTTTTTTTTTGGAATCCTTCTGAGTGTTGGTAAATATAACTAATCCAACATAGTTAAATATGCCCTTTCGACGAGTTACACGGGGGTCGAGCAACTCGAATAGCTCGCCGGGGGTGCAGGGGCTGTTAATTTCCTTACAAATTTCTTCAAAATAAGAGAGATTTGTGCACAAGAAAGATTAGTATGCAGAAAGATCCGCATGTGTGTGCATAGAGAAATCCTTTTTTTGGCACCCTGCAGGTTGCAACCCGTGGGTGCATCCACGGTTGTAGTCCATGGGTGCAATCCGCGGTTGCAATCCACAGGTGCGCTGTGCCTTCTCTGCGAGCGAAGGCAGAGGCTCTGGGTTCTCTATGCGGAGTAATTCTGAATGCCTTTTTTGTAATGTTTAGATGTGCCCGTTGGGTCTTGTGCCTTCTTGACGATAGGCGATGACGCCGTATCCTTGATTAAAAGCAATAACGCCTTTTTTTCCTTTTTATTTTTTTGACAGATGATAACATCTTGTCTTTTGTTATGGGCGATGACACCTCATATTTTTAACAGGCAATGATGCCTTACCAATTTTAGTGGGCGATGATGTCTCACCTTCTTTCTTTTGAAGACGATGACGTCTTGTCCTTTATTATGGGTGATGACACCTCATAATATTTTTAAACGCCTTGTTAATTTTACTTGGCGATGATGCCTAACTTTTTTTGACAGACGATGATGTCTTGTCTTTTATTATGGGCGATTATGCCTCATATATTTTTTTTAACAAGTGATGATGCCTTATTAATTTTAGTGGGCAATGACGCCTCACTTTTTTTTGACCGTCACCCGACGATGACGCCTAAGTTCAAGCCAAAGGAACTTGACGATCGGATTGCACCGCTGAGACTCCCACTGTGGTCGTCAATTCTTATACGCACGAAAATTATAGATTTCCTTACATTGCAATATACTTTTGAATTGCAGCAATAAAAGAAAATTACAGAATAAAAATTGTGATTACATGAATGGGAAAAACTAATTTGATTTCCTTTTTAAATTTCTATGGGTCTGGCTGCGGTGGAGCCTCGTTGATGCACTCCGTTGACGATCCGAACGTCGCGTCGGTTGATTTCTTCAGAGAAGGAGAGGGAACTCCATTCTTGGAATTTTTTCGTCTCCCTGATTCTTTTCATTTAGGACCATCCTCCTTCAGAATTTCTCCGCTCTGGAAACTCCCTCTTTAGGGTGATCCCCCCGTCTCTGGATTTCACCTTCCATTTATATATTGAGGAGTAATTGTTCCTCTCAAATCTTGGTCGAGTCCACGTAATAGAAATACCAAGATCAGGGTAGTCGTTCCCCTAAAAATCCAGTTAAATCCACGTAACAAAAGTACTGCGGGGTGAATTTCGTAGTTGCACCCGTGGGATGCTCCCGTTGGTGGCAACCGCGGGTGCGCCCCGCGCCTAGCACCCGCGGTTGGCTACCCACGGGAAGCACCCTCGGGTGCGCCCCGCAGGTAGCACCCACAAGTAACACCCTGCGGGTGCACTCCGACACTTTTTTTTATCTTTTCTTGTTTTTGATGTCTACAATAACTAAAAGCTGTTACATTCTGGTTGTTGATCGTTTGCTACAACTGAATAAACTGCTATTATGCTTGGATCATCTGATCCATTCTCTTCTGTATCTGCAAGAAATTAACCTTAAAATTTCTCTTCAGTGGTGGTTGTATACTGAAGGTTGATTAGTAGGTTGGACGTATTGTTGAGATGGATTAGTGGGTGATTTGTTTGGATTATTAAATTATTATTGAGGATTCTGCTTCTCCTGAATATTTAGATGATTCCTCTAACTAGGATTATATGTTTGTAAATATAGGTTGTTTGCTGGTTAAGGAACAGTGCTAAAGGCATTAGTTTGTTCATTCAATGCTTCAAGTAGGAAGTGTTGGATATTCACGAGTCATGTGTCCTTATAATTCGCAAATATCACAAACTTCCAGCACTTCTTCTATAGCATTAACTATTTCAGTTTTCTTTGCAAGTAAATTTTCAAATTTTTTTAGTGATGGAAATTAATCGTGCAATTATATCTTCAGTTTTCCCCAATTTAAGAACTCTGCCTCTATTCTGAGGTTTCTCTTTCAAATGGTGTCTATCCGAAATATCCACAGTTTTCTAGGCCTGAGAATTTTTTGGCAAGTGAATCAAAGTAGTTCAATACTTCCTCAGCATCTTTATTTAAGAATTCAACATTGCAAATAGTTTATATAAATTGCATGGTGGTAGTATTTAACCCTTAATATAAGGTACTTACAGGCCTTGATTAGTGGGTGATTTGTTTGGATTATTAAATTATTATTGAGGATTCTGCTTCTCCTGAAGATTTAGATGATTCATCTAACTAGGATTATATGTTTGTAAATATAGGTTGTTTGCTGGTTAAGGAACAGTGCTAAAGGCATTAGTTTGTTCATTCAATAGTTCAAGTAGGAAGTGTTGGATATTGACGAGTCATGTGTCCTTATAACTCGCAAATATCACAAACTTCCAACACTTCTTCTATTGCCTTAACTATTTCAGTTTTCTTTGCAAGTAAATTTTCAAATTTTTTTAGTGATGGAAGTTAATCGTGCAATTATATCTTCAGTTTTCCCCAATTTAAGAAATCTGCCTCTATTCTGAGGTTTCTCTTTCAATTGGTGTCTATCCGAAATATCCTCAGTTTTCTAGGCCTGAGAATTTTTTGGCAAGTGAATCAAGGTAGTTCAATACTTCCTCAGAAACTTTATTTAAGAATTCAACATTGCAAATAGTTTATACAAATTGCATGGTGGTAGTATTTAACCCTTAATATAAGGTACTTACAGTCCTTCATATCTCGAAACCGTAATGTTGATATGAGAGTAGCAAATCTTTAAATCTATCCCAACATTTGAGCAATGGTTCAACATCTTTCTGCCGAAAGTAAAGAATTTTCTTTCGCATTTAATTTGTTTGATGTGAAGAAAGAATTTCTTTAAAGTTCTCCTTGCATCTCATCCCATCTTCTTATCAAACTAGGACGTAAAGAATGTAGCCATTTCATTTTGTTATCCTTTAGGGGGAATGGAAAGAGTTTAAACTTAAGTTGCTCTGTAGTAATGTTCTGAAGATTATTGGTAGAGCAAACTTCTTCGAATTCTCGAAGGTGCAAATATGGACTCTCTGAATCCGTCCCATAGAATTTAGGCAAAATTTGAACTACTCCAAATTTAATATCAAAATGACCCATATTCAAAGGAAATGCGAGGCATGAATGTTGGGTAGTCCTATCTATTGTAGATAATCTCGTAAATTCCTCATATTACCTCCATGATGGATATGGTTATCATTTGTATTATCATCTCCAAATCCATTATTATTATTATTATAATTATTATTATTATTCATGTTATTATTATTATTAGTGCTCATGTCATGAAGTGTTTGGTGGATTGGAATTGTGTGCGAATTTAAGTACGATCAAATTAGTCTACCATTTGAAGTTCTCCAATTGGTCATGCAAATTCAGAATCACAAAAATTAATGACGTAGGAACCATAATCTATACTAAAGTGTAATACAATAGTATGATCCCGACAACGGTACCAAAAAACTTAATTGTGATCTAAATCGTACACTCTCAAGTGCAACAGATCGACAAGTAGTATAAGAGTATAAATTCAAGATCATTTTCTCGAGGATCATTTTATTATTGTGTGACACTAAGAATAGATTACGAAATTAAAAAGAAAAATAAAAATCAAATTTTTATTAACTAAAAACTAAAACTTATATGAAAATTTACTTTAATTAAAATTGTCAGTCATATGGATGTAACTCCCATATAGGATAATTTATTTGATATATTTATAATTTTTTTATCTCAGTTGCATAGATCACGTGGCCTTTTTACAACCAAAAATTAAATCAATGAAGCACAAATAATATAAAATTGCAAACTTGATATTTTGAATAACTTCTCCAAGTGAATTGTATGTGAATTTTGAGTTTATTTAAGTATGCATTATAAATAACAAAAATAAACGTTTAAAATTTAAGTATACACCATGTCTAAAGAGTCTATGATATATCATAAAACCAAGCAATGAATATTTCGTCAAATAATAAAATACCAAAGACTCAAAATCATATCTATATCCCTTCAAAGATAATGGAGAATCAAAGATATCAATTCCACATAAAATAATTAAAACTAATAAGCATAGAAAAATACATACCAGTATATCACCTAGGATGTGTTATTCCATCTGATTTAACTCAAGGATTTAGCCATTCATACTCATCATAGCCATGGATAAAGAGAAATAGAATTATTTTATTGATTTCTATGAACAAGTACAAAAAATAAATCTTGAATCTAAAAACTCTCTAATAATTAAAAGATATTCATAAGCATTACAAAACTTTGGTTACATTGGCTATTATATAGCCTTACAAAAAACCCTAATAGGAATTCTATTCACATGAAAACTCTAAATTCTTCTAAAAAATCCCAAGAAAAAGAAACAGTTCGACAGGCCCGTTGACAGCAACCCTCGGGTTTGCTTTATAGTCAACAGTTATCAACAGCTAGTAGATGGCTGTCGACAGTCAGTCCTGTTTTTGCATAGATCTGAACTGATATTTGAGATATGTTTTGACACTTTGATTTTCT
This sequence comes from Dracaena cambodiana, assembly GCA_036321105.1. Taxonomy (NCBI): domain Eukaryota; kingdom Viridiplantae; phylum Streptophyta; class Magnoliopsida; order Asparagales; family Asparagaceae; genus Dracaena; species Dracaena cambodiana. The sequence goes on from JAYEPQ010000015.1 coordinate 23,154,192, forward strand.
TGCATATAAAATCCTGTAAAAACACTAGAAGACAATAAAAAAATATCATAGAGAGGAATTTGATTAATAAAAATAATTTTCTTTTAATTTATTGTATTAATCAACAAAATCATATTACGCTTGCACAAAATAAATTAAAATAATTATATTTTTCAAGCATAATCACTCTTCTATCGTCGTATCATCAACGAGGCTCACGGCCAATGCCTCTGTCGCCACTATAAGACCCACCTGATATACGATCCACTTTCTTGTATTTCCTTGGATTTTCTTTCTTTTGATTGTAATTCAAAACAGATATAATTTCAAACCATTAAAGGAATTCAAAACTTCTAGTGAAAACAAAATTGTGATAACAGTGCGAAATCCTTCATAACAAAAGGTCGTGGCGCAGTTCGATGTCAACAAGATGCAATGTGGCGTTATCACGGCGTAACAGGAGAGATTTACATTTAACGGAAGTCCCAACATGGCGTTATCGCCACGTAAAAGGGAAGGCCTCCATTCAACAATAGTCCTCAATCTTACGACCATATCGCGTTCTCGATTCAGTAGCAAAATTATCATCACGTAAGGTAGAATTGCTTGTCGGCTTCTAGTACATGCTCCCAATAATTCATGTCCAACAGATTTAACCGCATGTGCTCCATCAATCCAGAGGCAATAAAGTTGAGGCAGGAGACCCAACGGTGGAAGATTTTTGCAAAGGACATCGATTTCGGGGTCGGAGCTTGGGCTGCCATGCTGCTGGGAGTTTTAGAGCGCACAGAGGCCATCAACACCATGGGGCCAAAGGGAAGAAATATGATTACTAAGAAAAGCCATGGAAGCCAAAAGTTGGAATCTTTTTGGCCAGAGGTGCCGACTTTGCAATGGAGACCAAGATTCCCTTGGCACCTTTCTATAGTGAGAACGCGGGAGAGGAGGAAAAAGCCTCCTCCTGTGAGGAGCAATTCTCACTCTCAAAAGCTGGATAAGCTTTGTAGATAAGCTTTGTCGAGAATGGTTGCTTAAAGGCTCTTAATTTAAAAGTGAGGATGGCATCTGAAGCTAATGGTGTAAACAATGCTCCCATGCCCTCTAAAGATGCCAAGCCTAAGGCAAAATCTGAGTATCTTTCTACTGCAAGTTTGGTGGCAGCAACCGAAGCGACAAAAGAACAAGAAGCCCAATCCTTTCTGTTGAGTACAAGAAGGGCCTTTCCAGCTGCATCCCTGGCGTCCCCAAGCCCACTGTCCTAAAGGACCCCAACGGCCACGAAAATCGCCGATCCATGGAGCTTTGAACATACCTGTTGAGATTTGTACAGAAGATTACATAGTAAATAATCGAGAAGAGAAAGAGAGAAATCAACATAAAGATTTTACATGGTTCGGCAATGTGTCTACATCCACGGGGCGGCGGCTCAATTTCCACTATGTGAAAAACAGGGTTATAATGCATATATATATATATATATATATATATATATATATATATATATATATGCAAACCCTAATGATGTACGTACAAAATTACAATATTACCCATGTACCGTACAATAGGGGGCTACGCCCTCCGCACCCATCAACCTTTATGCGAATGTCTACACGGTCTGTAATTTCCGCTTCGAGAGCCTTACTGGGCCCCCTCCGCTACGAAACAACCTGGCCTTCTTCCAGATTTAAGAACCAACTCCAACAATCTCCACCTTGGCCATTAATCTGCCCCTTAGGAGAAAGACACCTTGAGCTCCACCTCAAAAATAACATAGGTTGGGGAATATCTCCACTTTTGCAGTTGGAGACATTAATCAAGTTCAAGTAATAGTTGAACTTGTCCATTGTAATTGGCTTTGTCAATATGTCTGCTGCATTATCTGATGTATGCACCTTCTCAAGTAACAGTTCTCTTTAAGTAACCAATTCGTTTATCTTGTGAAATCTAACATCAATATGCTTGGTTCTTGCATGATAAATTTGGTTCTTTCCTAAGAAGATGACACTCTGACTATCACAATACAACTTTACACCATCTTGCTTGATTCCAAGCTCCCTGACAAGCCCTCCCTAACCATAATGCTTTCTTGGCTATCTCAGTTGCCGCCATGTACTCTACTTCAGTTATGGATAATACTACAAGTGACTGCACCAATAATCTCCAATATATGGCCCCTTGCGAGTGTAAAAACATAACCTGTATAGGACCTCCTGTCATCCAAGTCACCTGCATAAACTGCATCTACATATCCCTGAACTGAAGCATAATCATATTGCCTCTTAAAGATGATCCCACATTCCTTTGTACCTCTCAATTACCTGAAAATCCACTTCACAACTTTCCAATGCTCTTTGCCAGGATTTACCATGTACTTGTTTACCACACTACATGTGCTAAATCTGGTTTGGTACACACCATTACATACATCAAACAACCCACTGTACTAGCATAAGGCAACTTTGATATCTCTACAATTTCTTTTTCAATCTTTGGGCACTGAATAGTAGACAATCTAAACTGATTTGTCAATAGTGTACTCACTGATTTTGCATCTGACATATTAAATCTCTCCAACACTTTCTTCAGATAGTTTTTCTGAGACACCCACAATTTTCTGGCATTTCTATCTCTGTTGTTCTCTATGCCAAGAATCTTCTTAGCAGATCCCAAGTCTTTCATATCAAACTTACTGCTTAACAAAAACTTCAATCTTTCTATCTCATTCATGCTCTTAGAAGCAATGAGCATGTTATCCACATACAACATCAAGAAAATATGGGAATCATTCTCAAGAGTTCTGTAGTCAATCTGAAACATGTAAGAGTCAAAATTCTTGTATCATTGCCGTGGAGACTGCTTAAGCCCATACAATGACTTCTTCAGTTTACACATAAGCTTCTCTGTTCCTGGTTCCAAGAATCCTTCTGTCTGCTCCATTTAAATATACTCTTCACCATGAAGAAAAGCGGTCTTCACATCCAACTGCTCTAGCTCCATATCGAAACTAGCCACCATTGCCAATATAATCCTGATGGAACTGTGTCTGATAATTAGAGAGAAAATCTCATCATAATCAACACTTTTCCTCTGTAACCCTTAGCTACCAACTGAGCTTTGTATCTTTCCCCTTCTTTCTCTGACGTTGCTTCTTTCTTTCTATAAACCCACTTACACCCTATCAGTCTCTTTCCCTCTGGAAGCTGTACCAAATTTCAAGTATCATTCTCATGTAATGACTCAATTTCCTCCATCATAGCCTCCATCTATTTACTTTTCTCTTGACTACCAACTGCATCTTGAAAAGTTGTAGAATCGCTATTGCTGGTAATGAGTGCATAAGAAACTGAATCCTCAAATCCATACCTCATCAGTGGCCTGATAGTGTGGCGTGGTCTATCTATGGCTATACTACGATGCGGCTCCTCTTCTGAGCGAGAATTGTCTGCACCCTAGATATTAATCTCCTTGTCAGTATTGTCTAGCTCCACTTGCACCACTTGACTCTTGCTATTTCCTTTGCCTAAACTGATCTTCTTTTCAGCTAGAGAAGCTTTAAGTATGAATGCTTCATCAAAGATTGCATCCCTACTGATTACTATCTTCTTTGTTTCTGGATCCCAAAACTTTTACCCCTTTACACCTTTCACATAGCCTAGAAAGATGCACTTTCTTGATTTTGGATCAAGCTTCGATCTCTGATCACTAGATACATGTATATAAGTAGGACACCCAAATACTCTCAATCCAGAGTATCAACTTTTCTGCTTGTCCAAACTTCCTCTGCAACCTTTCCATCTAATACTGCCCGTGATGATATGTTTATGACATAACAAGCCATATTTACTGCTTCTGCCAAAAAACACTTCAAAAGCCTTGCATTCAGCCGCAAACATCTGGCCTGTTCTAAATTGTTTTGTTCATTCTCTTCGCTATACCATTCTGCTACGGTGTCTTGCGAACTGTATAATGTCACTGAATACCATATTCCTCACAGAATTTCAAAAACTGTGAATCTGTGTACTTTGTACCATTGTCTGTCCTAAGATACTTAATCTTCCTACCTCTGATTCTCTACCTCTGCTTTCCACAATCTGAACTTGGCAAAAGTTTCAGACTTGTGCTTCATGAAATACACCCAGACTTTTCTAGAAAAGTCCTCAATAAAAGTAATGAAATACTAAGATCCACCTTTTAATAGCTCCCTTATTGGTCTCCAAACATCAGAATGCACATAATCAAGAATGCCCTCTGTTTTGTGCTTACTCGCCTTGAACTGTACTCTAGACTACTTTCCAATTACACAAAACTTACAGAAATACATGATTTTACTCCCTTCAGCAAATTCCTCTTGTGGAGCTCAATCATACCATGCTCTCCTATATGTCACAGTCGCATATGCCATAACAGCGGATCATCTGACTCTGATTCTACTGTAGCAACTCCACTGACAACTATACTCCCCAACAGTTTGTAAATATTCCAGGCTAACTTCTGACCATTCATTACTAGCATAGCCCCTTTCTTCACTGCCAAGACTCCAAACTTTGCCTTACAAGAGTATTCATTGGTGTCTAAAGTATCCAAAGAGACAAGGTTCTTTCTCAACTCAGATACATACCTAACATCACCCAAAGTCCTCACCACACCATCGAACATTTTAGTTTTAATTGACCATATTCTAATGACCTTACATGATGCATTATTACCCATTAGAACAGATCCAAAATTACCTGACCAATATGAATCAAACCAATCCCGGTGCGGACACATGTCATATGAACAAGCTGAGTTAAGTACCCAAGAGTCATATAATATGTCAGAGTTACTTGTAGAGACTGATAACATGTTGCCATCACCAGAATCCGTATCTCCTTCTGCAACACTAGCCGTGTTTGAGGACCCATCACCTTTCTTCTCATCATCTTGCTTCCATTTAGGCAGTCCCTCTTAAAATGGCCCATTTGATTGCACTTGTAGCACTTTACAGTTTTCTTATTATTATTCCTAGACTTCGATCTATAATTCTCTTTGTTATAACCATCTCTATCCATCTTTCTCCCAAGATCCTGGTTGCCTTTCGCGATCAACCCTTCACCATGAGAACTTTCACCAGTATCCAGCTTTCACTGGTTGTAGGCCAGCAAGACTGATGCGACCCCTCCAGTTTGAGGGTTTCTTTTCCCCATGTTAATGTCGTCACCAACTGATCGTATGAAGGAGGGAGAGAGGTTAGCAATATCAATGCCTTATCTTCGTCATCAAACTTGATGTCAAGCCACAATAGATGGCTAATAATCTGATTGAACGTGTTGAGCTATTGAATCAGATTTGTAAGGGATTTCGACATATAGCGACTATCCAATTTCAGCCAAACCTCTGCCGGAGACTCTAGATCCACGATGTGATATATGACCTCATACACCAAACAAGGCCGAATTGTACCCACTGCTCGCGTCTAGAGCTCTTCCTAATCGACATCTAGCATAGCCTCTGCCTTCTTCCCATATAGCGCCTTCACCATCCCTTGTTGCGCCAACAAATCTTTCACCCTTCACAACCATAGTCCAAAATTTCCAGTTCTATCGAACTTCATCACATCGAACTTTATAATCAAAGAACTCGCCATCTGAAGCTGGTGCTCTGATACCAGTTGTTGAGATTTGTGCACAACGATTAGATAGCAAATAATTGTGAAGAAAAAAAGAGAAATCAATACAAAGATTTTACGTGGTTCGGTAACATGCCTACATCCACGGGGCGGCGGCTCAATTTTTACTATGTGAAAAATAGGGTTACAATACACACACACACACACACACACACACACACACACACACACACATATATATATATACCGGGCTTCCTCCGCTACGAAAACAACCTGGCCATCTTTCAGAATTAAGAGCTAACTCCAACAATACCCTGCAAGTTTGGAGATTGGCAGAGGACAGCAATGTCCAAACCATCCTGCTGCTGTTGGCTGAGCCAAGATTCTTATTATCCATTATTCACTCCAAAAAGACACTGCCACTAGCTCAGTGAATGCTCGCATCGACCAGCATTCAGAAGAACTGCCATGAGATCCTACTGAACAAACCAGCAGCGCCACCGCCTCCGTTGAATGCTACCACAGCAGTGCTGCCACCGCCTCTGGTGAATGCAACCCCAAACAGCCTCTCTCCATTCTCACAATCTTCATCAACGACAGCCATGGTGATGTACTAGAGAGAGCTGGACTTACCAAGTCGGCCAAGGCCATAGGTCGGAACTTGAGGGTCCATTTCAAGAATACCCGCCAAACTGTTTTTGCAATCAGGAACTTGCCTTTGACCAAGGCCAAAAGGTATCTTGAAGATGTTATTGCCCACAAGCAAACTATTCTGTTCCAAAGATTTTAAGGTGATGTTGGCCAAACTGTCCAAGCTGAGAACCACCATTCCAATGGACGCGGATGTTAACTGCAAAGTCTGCCATGTTTATTCTAGATTTGCTCAAAAATACTGAAAGCAATGTTGATTTCAATGGCTCGGATATAGATGCACTTTACATATCTCACATCCAAGTGAGCCACGCCCAGATAAAGAGTGAGCCACGCCCAAAGGAAGAGGCGCCGGATATACTGTGCCCATGGGCGGATCAATCCATCCCAAGCTCTGCGAAGTACACCATCTTAATTCTCTGCAGTAGCATTTGCTATCATAGCTTAAATTGAGGAAGCTAAAGGAGTTTTGGTCTGTTTTGGAAGTACTAGCACCAAACAATTTTATCCATACCTCTTTCATCTCTTGCCTTTAGATTGGTCTTGTCATTTCAGCAGAGTTTAAATAAAATTCATGTGGAGAGGCCAAGAACTGAAGAGAGTGACTGAGAATTTAGACAGTTCTTGGTCAGTCTCGGCTCAAGGAGGTGTGAGTAGTCTTCTCAAGGTCTGCAGTAGTTGCAATTGCTGCAAAGAACTCATCAGTTCGTGCATGAAAGGTTGATGAATAAGAGGTATCAGACTGGGTGATGGAGCTCGAGCAGCATATACTAGATTAAAATTGACAAATTACAATGCGGCTGGAGAACAGTCTCACAATTTCATCAACTATGTTCAGAATCGTGAGCTCGACTTGAAGTGTAGTGGGACTCTGTTGAGGGAGGATGATGCTGTCTCAACACTAGTTCATGCCGGCTCTAGAGTGACAACACCCGTTAGATGCTCGGATAACACAAACTTCGAATCTCGGGACTTTGGTAATCAAGGGCTTGCTAGTACTGCTATCATCACTATGCATTCTGAAAAGGATCCGATGCAGCTTGAGTGGATCGAGAATGGCATAGTGTCATGAGGAGAGATGCTTTGAACCAGAGAACTGGCAGCATTGCCTCAAAACAGAAGCGTAGCTTGTTGCCAAAGGCGGATGTAGAAAAGCTGTAGATGAAATGTTGCAAGGACGATGGAAGTTCAACTTTTGAATATGGCGAGGAATGCAAGGCTATGTCTGCATACAAACTGAAGCCATTCCCGCATGGAATGCAAAACTAAGCCCTTGATGTGAAAAATTTACTGCAAGCGTACAGTGTCGGTTGTAGCACTTTACAGGTCGTTCCCACAGAGATCTAAGGTGTGACTTTACAGGTCGTTCTTATAAGGATCTAAAGTGTTTTACTATCTTACTAATCCTATTATTTAACAAGCTAACTAAGGGTTCTAATTTGAATTTGAGTTGTTCTAATTAGCCAAGGATATATAATCTACTCTTCTATTATCTTCTATCATAAAAATTTGATCTTTTAGTTTTAATCTTTATTTAAAGTGTTCCAAACATGAGATATCAAGTGATATGCAAGCATAACTCATCAAAGAAACTAATTTTTATAAAAGTAAACTAAATCGTTAGATAATTCTATGAAGAAGATGAAAATCAACAACCACAAACCCTAACTAAATATAGGTTATCAAGAAACTTAACTCAAGTATAACCTATCAAAGTATTAATCTACGAGTTTTTATATTTTAATCTTTTCATGAAAAAAAATCATGTCTTGATTATTTTATTTTAGATAGAAAACAATAATAAGCAATTACATAGTTGATTCCTAGTTTCATCAACATTCTAGAGCTAAACTAATTTAGCTACTCATGGTTCTAATTAACAAGATCCTATTTTTATTTATGAAAGCAATTAAAAATCATATTTTTCTTGACAGCAATTAAAAATCTATACTATAAAGTGATTAAATCTATATAAAAAATAAAGAAAAGCAATGGAATTACCTCTTGAGCTCGGTATGGCGACTATCACCCCTTTGGTAAAACTCTAATATTTATTAATTAAAAAGAGTACAACACTACATCTAAAAAGCTCTTCCATAATTTAGAAGGATTCATGGGATATTTATAATCTAAACACAATCCTACTCCTACTCAAACTCAATACAAAAGATATAATCATAATCCAACACAAACTAATCTCAAGATATATAATCTTAATCCAATCCATAAGTATTAGAAGCCAATGGTTGAGATTAGATATCATAAAATACTAATTTTCAGGTTCAAAACCCAAAATTAAGTTCAACAGTCCCGTAACCCACTGGATTGGATTTTTCACTCTGCAGTGCTTCAGTAAAATGACCATAATTTTTGCATACGAACTTAGATTGCGTTGTTCTTGGAGTCGTTTCGAAGATAATTCCGAGCTCTACAAATTTTCCTACATTGAAATTTCCAGTTTAAGCTTTTTCTTGGCCGAATATGCTCTTGAAGTTTCTGCTGCTACACTTGAGTGTCGGTCTTCGCCTTAGTTAACTTTCTTTACTCATATTCTTGACAAATTTGTATCTTCTTCTTCTTTTCCTTGCGAATCCTTTATTACCTATAAAAACACACTAAATATATACGAGTAGCAATTATTTATATACAAAAATAGATAATATTTGGGAGGAAATATGCAAAATATGATACTAATCACACCCCACACCTATCTTTTGCTAGTCCTCGAGCAAAACCTAGATCTAAAAAAAAATAAAAATTCTAACTCAATTTCGCAGGAATCGTGATTGCACTTAGCATATGCACTAAGTCTTTAAACCCCTAGATTACCCTAGTGGACGAGTTGTGTCTCGTAAGGGTTTGTAGTGAATATACCCATAAAATTCATGAAGAAAATATATTAAGGAATTGAGAAAAGAAAAATAAGGATAATCGAAAATCAAGAAAAATAAAAAATTTATACAGAAGAAAGAAAAAATCTTTTTTTTAATATTTTCTTCAATTAATCTCACTAATATACAAACTCAAGAATGCATTTAGATTATCAATTTTCAAATCAAGCGTCATATTAGATACACTTATCATTTTAATCAAAAATTTAAATCCTATCTTTTAATACCCACTAATAGATAATCCATTGGCTCATATATATCTACGTGCACGTCTGATAGTCTACTTTTGCCTTGGACTCCAACTCTAACTCATGATTCATCTCCTCTCTCATAACATTTATTTTAAAGAATATTTCACCTTTCATATGAATATTCACGCTTATTTAGGTGCAAAGTACCCAATTACTCGGATCATACTCTTTTTTTCACTCTTGATACTATTGCTTTAATACCAGACTCACCCCCTTTTTGTCTTTCTTGAGGCTATTGCCTTAATACCCGGCTCACCCTATTTTTTTTCTTCTCACTTTTTTTCACTTCTAAGCCTATTGCATTAATACCAGGCTCCCCTTTTTTTTCTTTTTTTCTTATTTAGAGAGAGAAGACTTACTTAATTATTATCATCTTTGTCCTTAACCTAATAAACTATAGTGAAGTAAAAAATAGATGTATATTTTTCTCAAAATTACTGTTAACGGTATTTATTTTTCGGATTTTAAATTTTTTTCATAAAATTCTAAGTGTATCATCCAATCTACTCTCCAATCAAATTTTAAATCTAAATTTATTCTTTTATTTGTAATTAGGTTGATCTATCGATGAAAATATATAATAAAAATATTTTTTTAGTTTTTATTATTTTTTATATTTTTTAGTTAGTTACCCTAAAAACTATCTGAAGTGTAAAATAAAGAAATCCAAAAATTTAAAAATAAAATAAAAATTCTAAAAAAAAGCTAAAAATCCTAGAAAAACACAAAGAAAATACCCTAACCCACTCCCCCACACCTAAACTCATGTATGCCCTCATACACAAACCAAAGGTGGTAAAATAAATATGAAATCTATTATACAAATAATGAGATTCGTAAAAAGTTACGATCTCAATATCGTCACCCTAATGCATGGAAAGAGGTTACGCCCTCTCAATCACTTCTCACTTTCATAGTGTGTGCATTTTAAACGTGAAGTGGGTGCATTATTATAACTCATCATCCTCATACAAGTTACGAAATTACCTGTCTGTATCTTATGCCCCCTCACTTTTCTATGTCCATATGTAAGCATTAATAATTGGGTTAAAGAATTCTTCATTATAAATTTATCAATCATTGTTAGTAACAAGCATACATGTAGAAATATCGTGAGGTGAGAAGAATGCTATATGATCAAGTGAATGTGGTGGTGGCCCTTCTAACTCACGAAGTAATGTGAGCTCCTCTGCAAACAAATTCTCAAAAGTTTGCTCATAAATCAATGACACACTTTCACAAGTATCATCATATATAGAATCAGTATGTGCCAATTCATCTAATAATATGAGCTCATCTTCAAAAATTTGCTCAAATGAGGGTTCATCATCAGTGCAAGAGGTACAATGAGAGTGCAAACTGTGAATCATGTTTACTTCAATGAGGGAGCTCGTTATGTCCTCATCCATATTGAATATGTTCAATGCCACAGTCATATTCCCAAACAATAACTTCATGAGGCCACTCCTGCAATCAATTAATGTATTTGATATTTCAAGGAATGGTCTACCCAAGATAACAGGAATTTGTTTCTGTGGATTGGAAATTGTCTCAGTTTCTAAGACAATGAAGTTTACACGAAAGATAAACTCCCCGACCTTAATAAGCATATCTTCAACCATATCAAGTAGTCTCATGATTAAACTATCAGCTAGCTGTAATGTGACCTTGGTAGCTTAAAGTTTTCCTACCCCAACTGCTGATAAATAGTGTAAGGAAGCAAGTTGATACTTGGCCCTAAATCAAGCAACGCCCTATCAAATATAGTGTTTCCAATTGTACATGAGATTGTGGGAGAACCTGGATTTTTGTACTTGACAAGCAAGGAGTTAGAGAGGATATGTGATATATTTGCAGTAAGAAAAACTTTCTCAAGAACGTTTCTTGCTCGCTTCTTAGTACACAAATCATTGAGAAACTTGGTATAAGTAGGAACCTGTTGTATAATGTCAAGGAGTAGAATATTAACCTTCACCTGCTGAAATATTTCAAGAATCTTCTCTACTTGCGGTGAAAGCTTCCTAAGCCGATTGGGATATGATGTTCCCGGCAATGGTACTAAAAACTTGATGTGAAAAGTTTACTACAAGCATAGAGTGTCGGTTGTAGCACTTTATAGGTCATTCCAGCAGAGATCTAAGGTATTTTGCTATCTTGCTAATCCTATTATTTAACAAGCTAACTAAGGGAATTTGAGTTGTTCTAATTAGCCTAGCATATAGAATCCACTAGTTTCCAAACATGAATTAATTTTATTATCTTCCTTCTATCATAAAAAGTTGATCTTTTAGTTTTAATCTTTATTTAAAGTGTTTTAAGCATGAAATATAAAGTGATGTGCAAATATATCTTATCAAAGAAACTACTTTTCATAAAAGTAAACTAAATCGTTAGATAATTCTATGAAGAAGATGGAAATCAACAACCCCAAATCCTAACTAAGCATAGGTTATCAAGAGACTTAACTTAAGTATAACATATCAAAGTATTAATCTACGAGTTATTATATTTTAATCTTTTCATGAAAAAAATTCATGTCTTTATTATTTTATTTTAGAAAGAAAATAATAATAAGCAATTACATAGTTGATTTCTACTTTCATCTACATCTTAGAGCTAAACTAATTTAGCTACTCATGGTTCTAATGAACAAGATCCTATTTTTATTTATGAAAGCAATTAAAAATCTTATTTTTAATTTTGTCCACTGCCTGGGTAATCATTTTTGGCCCAAGTAGTTTTTTTCTCCAATATCATTCCATTTAACGGTGATCTACATTTTCTTCCATACAGAGCCTCGAATGGTGCCATCTTGATGCTTGCTTGGTAGCTATTATTGTAGGTGAATTCCACTAGATGTAGGAAATCCTTCCATGATCCTCCGAAGTCATGGGTATAAGCCCTCAACATATCCTCCAATATCTGGATAGTTCTTTCTGACTGACCATCTGTTTCTGGGTGATATGTTGTACTGAACTCTAGTTTTGATCCCAGACTATCTTGCAGTTTCTTCCAAAACTAAGAGGTGAAACGGGCATCTCGATCTGATACAATACTAACCGGATCCAAATATTCAGTACAAAAACATTTTAAAAATTTTAAAATGTTTTTATGAACTCGATATGGGCATTTTGAATTATTAGTGACGCCATTCGAAGTGACGAATGCACCTGCAATTTTTATGAACTTAATGAATCGAATTTTTCTTCCATATTTGGATAAATTCGTTGTGGTGTTCATAGATGACATATTTGTGTATTCCAAGACAAAAAAGAATCACACTAAACATTTGAGAATAGTTTTGGAGACACTAAGAGAGGAGAAACTATATGGGAAGCACAGTAAATGTGAATTTTGGCTGAAGAGTGTTTCATTCTTGTGACATATTGTTTCTCAGGATGGAATCTCAGTCGAAGTTTCGGTTTAGAAATAATGCACTATTATTCCATGGTGCACTTGGTTCATGAAGTGGGCATTGATTGGTGTTGAGAACTGGAGCAAATTATTGAATCAATTTTGATAAATTATATTGTGATATAATTATGCACTAAAATTATTAAGATGACACGGATATTTAATTCATCGTGCTACAAGTAATGTGCTTTAACAATACAAATCATATGCTATGATACTACATGTCACGTGCAGTCATGGAAATGCAAGTCTGTTATCATGATTTGAAAAACAATTGAAGAAGAGAAAGGAAAAATAAACAAATAAATGTAAATATCATGTTCATAATGTATGAACCCGTAGATGGGAGAAACTGTACGATAGATAACATAATGCGTGGCATGTGATAATTGTTAATGATATAGTGTACTATATGATTCTTGCATGAATGGTGCAGTTTATGTGGTACATGACACGTAATTCATGGTATATATATACTCAAATCCAATACATGACATATTTACATGAATTAATTGAATAATTGATACTCAATGAGCATGACCATTCATGGGAACATGATAACAAGTTTCTTGTATCTTGATTACATGACATAAAGTATCTTTGTGATATGTATGTACATGATCTTGAATTTTATTCCTGAATTCTTTTTTCTCGTGATAAAGACATGTACAAAGTTTGACTTGACAAGTTACGTGTTCCCATTAATTCATGTATATCATGTGTTATTGACATGGGGATTGGAAAACCTACATAATGGATAAGGACTGCATTATACAAGGATCTTGTTGGCCAACTTATTGATTAGGGCCGGGATTCTTTTACTGTAGCGGCATAGATGATTACTGGATTACCAATTGATAATTGATACCCCGAGTGGTAAGTTCGTTATTGTAATACAGTATGGAAATTGATTGTAGTGCCTAGCGGCATGTCATGGTTCAATACCATGAATATTGAGGCCAGGTCCTAGGTATGCACGGGCACTTGTACAATACAAAAAAACTGCATGCTATATTATCCATCATTTAGTTTCAAATGCTAACAAGGACCTGACCTAAACTTGACATCTTTATAAGATATTTACCCGCCATTGTAAATGACATGCACAGTTTTATTTATTCTACTTTTCATTATTCAAGTGACATGTTTAACACTATCACAATTTAATTGCATACTTTATCTCCAGTATTGTGGTAGTACATATATGTTTTTCTTGTGTTATTTACTGAGTTTAGTCCCCTGTGTTTCGAACCCAGGTTTAGAAAGCGAAGAAGGAGAACCAGCCCCAACTAAAGACTCGTACTTCATTGACCAGACCGAGCCACAGTATGCAAGTAAAATACCTTCTAGAGATCCTTTGTATATATTTGTTTATATTTCTTTTATTTACACACTATTTTTCTCTTGTGTTCATATTCAGAACAGTGTTGCATCTTATATACCTAACTTTTTATATAAATGAGACCCTTTCAGTTTCAGACATATAATTTATTCATCTGATTGTGGCAGTAGCTACGGTTATTCCAAGATCCTGTGACTATTGGGTTATCTAGTCCAATTTTAAGTAGCGTCCTATGTTTTGGGAAGTAGCTGAAAAATGGGGGTGTTACACTGAATTTCCTTCTTCTGTTTTTTTCCTTCTTTTTTCCTTTATCACGTGCATTCTGCATATTTCTTTTTCTCTGTGTTTGTGAAGAGGGGAGAGGATTTCCTTTCTATTTAGTTAAATGAGATTAAATACTTAAAGATCAAATTCTATTGGTTAAGCGAATTTAAATAACTAATTTCTAGATAAGAGCCCATCTAAGGATTTGGTTTCCATTTAGATTCAACCTCTATTTAAATTCTTATCCCATCAAATAAAAATCATTTTTTAACAGAATATTATTATTTTCTAAAAAATTAAAAATTAATGCATAATAAAAAGTGGTTGTCACATAAACCATATAAATGCAGCTCCTCTCAAGTTACTTACAAAGATCTTAGTCTTTATAGGATCATTCCCATGAGATGACCTTTTGTGATAATAAGTATTATAGGTGTTGGTTGGGAGAACTTTTTCCATTGAAAGATTTTAACTTTAAAGGTTTGTACTTTTCAGAGAAAGGAGTCGATTCTCACTCCATTGGATATGATCTAGTAATTGCAACTTCTTGTAGGTCATTTCTGTGCATCAGGGCTTCTAGCAGATCATGCATCTTTTGCATGTTTTCTACATGTGAGTCTATAACAAAGTCAAACTCTTCTTTTTTTCTAAATTTCTACCATCATTCTTTGGTGGTTTATTAGAGGGTTTCTTCATCTTGTCTTCTGAATTATTATATGTATTCTCTACCACCTTTAGATGCATTGTCTGGAGTTTGTCAAGACCCTTTTGTTGTTCTTAAATCAAGCGTTCTTGAACTTTTAGCCTCTAGTTTATTTCACTAAAGTTGCCTGTCATATGGACCATTGTTTCTTTAAATCGAGAAGACTCATATGACTGAGGTGTTGTAATGGCTGAATGATCGTAATCTCCCAACCAACCTCTTGTAATTCCGTAGAGCTAATATCCCTAGCTTGAGCCGCATATAATGACATGCTTCCGCGTCAAATGAATGCCTATCGCCACATGACTTCTTTCCTTTATTCACCATGGTTGAAGTCATAAAAAGAGATTCTTTATTGGTGGTGACACTTCGTCTTTGAACACGCCTTCTTTTAGGTGTATTATTCTTTGGTTTGGTTATTCGACTAAAAATCGAGGGTCTAAGCGGACCACAATAGTAATTGGTAAGTACTGCGGAGATTATTTGTTCATATCGAAACAGTGGACGGGATTATGCCATCCTCCTCTTGTTAGTGATTCTTTAAATCGATTACTTGATGAGTTTCTTTTTTATTCCAGCCTCCACAAGACTCCCTGTTGTATTTTGGAAATCTACGGGCGTAGAAAATTGGAATCCCTGCCTTAAATGATGCTTTGTTTTGGTCTTTGTGCTTAGCTGAGGCTTAATCTTATGTTCGGGACTTTTTACGCGGGGCTAAATAGCCTTGTGTTGTGCTCTTCGCATTCGGGGCTGAGTAGCCTCGCATTTAGAACCTTCTGCATGGGGCTTATTAGCCTCGCGTTGGAATCTTTGTATGCTAGATTGATTAGCCTTGCATTTAGAAATAGCCTCACGTAGAGCCACGTTGGACTGATTAGCCTGGAATTTTAAAATATTCTCGCATAAAGCTACACTGTTTTGATTAGCCTGGCATTTTGAAATAGTCTCGCATAAAGTTACACTGGGCTGATTAGTTTGGCTTTTTGAAATAGCTTCGCGTAAGGCTACACTGGGCTGATTAGCCTGGCGTTTGAGACCAGATTCGTCTTGAACTTGACTTTTAAGAATTCACAACCATGCGTGATGGTTGTGGTTCTGAATCTAAGTTCTGGTCATACTAGATCTTGGCTTCTATTTGGTGCCTTGTTCAGTCATGATAGGAAGAGATTTTTTCTTTTACAAAATTTTGGAATCCGAAGATCTAAAGGGCTCCTATTTAATAGGAGTTCCTTTGTCATTCGAATTTATCATTTGGATTTCTTCCTGTTTTGAACTCGAAAACCCGAGAAGTTCCTAATGGGAATTATCTCATCATTCAAATCCATCGGTTGGACTCCTTCCTGTTCTGAAATCAAAGATCCAAGGAGTTTCTATTCAATGAGAGTCCCCTTGTTATTCGAATTCTAGTCTACCACAAAGATGGAAGTAATTTGTTACCATATAAAAAACTCCATGAATAGTAAAATAAGTCCCACACAGGGAGTGGGACCCACATCCAGAGAACTTTGTGTATTGCGAGGCCAAACCTATAGCCAGAGTGTAAGGCTAAACCTGCAGCCAATACGCGAGGCTAATTTTGCAATAAGAATGCAAAGATAAGCCCCGCATATAACGTGAGGCTAAGCCCACACAAAGCAATTTAAATGCGATATTTATGCTTTTGATCTTGCAGTAAGAAGAGTTGTAGCAAGAGTGGGGGTAATATTGATATCTTTCTACAAATATGTGATCCCCCATAGTACTCAGTCTTCGAGCCACGTATAGATAATATATTAGACTATAATGCATAGATAATCAACCTAGGGGTGAAATGTCTCATGGCATTTAGCAACTCAAAATTCAATTATCAACCAAATGCCAGAAGATTATGAGGTTAAATATGAAGTTCTCATACCCTATCATCAAGTGGCAATCAAACTGGCCAACAAATTTAAAAAAACTTTAATCGACCATATGCTGCATCACAAGACTATATATGCAGATGCATCGGCACCACTCACCATGACTTTGGAGTTGCTACTTGAGTTGAGTAAGTGCATCACTTTCGGGAGCCACATCCATTTTGCCACAAAATAGTATTGGAGGTATATTAAGTGTATGAGGTTGGATTAAGTCTTGAGCCCTAGGACTCATGCTTCCTATTCATAGATTAGCACTATGTCAGATGCTCAAGATCCAAAGGAAGCAATCTCAGTAAAGAAGAAAGCAGCTAAACTCAACTATGATGTAGTGTTACAAATCCTATATCATAAATCACGTGATGGTATCTTTCTTCGCTGCCTCAAAGAGGGAAGCTCAAAGGTGCTTGAAGAAACCCATGGAGGGACTTGCGGGGTCCGCCAACTAGGGCCAAAATTTTGTGATCGCATAAGTAAACTCAGTTTGTTTTGTCAAAAATGATTGCAGATACTATGGCCCATGCAAAGTATTGACATACTTGTCAAGTATATGTCGATTTCATATGCCAACCGCTAGAGTATCTGTATACTTCTGCTACAAGTTGGCCATTTGAAAATTTGGGAATGGATATTATTAGGCCGACTACTTAGCCTTCGTCCAAATAACATCGGTACATATCGGTGATAACCGATTACTTCTATAAATGGACTAAAGTGGTCTCGATAAACGAAGTCAAAATGAGGGATGCCGTTAAACTCGTAAAGCACCATATAATCTATAGTTTTAGCATACCTCAGTGTAGGCACTTGATGTGATAATTTAACTGCAAGCGTATAGTGTCAGTGTAGCGCTATACAGGTCGTCCCATAGAGATCTATGGTGTTTTGCAATTCTTACTAATTCTATAGTCTAACGGACTAACAAAAGATTCTAAGTCGGATTTGAGAGTTATTCTAATTAGCCAAAGATCTAGAATCCACTACTTGCCAACCATGTATTACTTCTATTATCTTCTTCCTATCATAAAAATTTGATCTTTTAATCTTTACTTAAAGTACTCTAAGCATGAGATATCAAGTAGTGTGCAAGCATAACTCATCAAAGAAATTACTTTTCATAAAAACAAACTAGATCATTCGATAATTCGATGAAGAATATAAAAATCAACAACCCCAAACCCTAACTAAGCATAGGCTATCAAGAAACTTAACTCAAGTATAACCTATCAAAGTATTAATCTACGAGTTCTTATATTTTAATCTTTTCATAGAAAAATAAGGTCTTTATTATTCTAATTAGGAAGAAAATACTAGAGAGCAACTACATGGTGGATTCTAGTTTTATCTACATCCTAGAGCTTAGCTAAATTAGCTACTCATAATTCTAGTAAGCAAAATCCTATTTTTATTCATGAAAGCAATTAAATCTAATCTAGAAAGTAATATAAATCTAAACAAGAAAGCAATTAAAAGAGAATTACCTAAGAAAAATTAAAGAACAACAAAGGTTACCTCTGGAGTCAGGTCGTCACCCCTTCAGCAAACCCTAATCCTAATTTTATTAATTAAAAAGTACATCTAAAATTACATCTAAAAAGCGCTCTCCAATTTACAAGGATTCATGTGGTATTTATAACCCAAACATAATCCTACTCCTACTCAAACTCAATACAAAAGATATGATCCTAATCCAACACAAACTAATCTCAAGATATATAATTTTAATCCAATCCATAGGTATTAGAAACCAGTGGTTGAGATTAGATGGCATAAAAAACTAATTTTCGGGTCCAAAACCCAAAATTATTTTCAGCATACCTATAACCCGTTGGATCGGATTTTCCACTCTGCAACGCTTATGTAAAATAGCCATAACTTTTGCATACGAACTTGGATTGATCTGTTCTTAGTCTCGTTTCAAAAATAATTCCAAGATCTACAAATATTCTTCATATGAATTTTTCTAGTTTAAGCTTTATCTTTGCCGGATATGCTCTTGAATTTTCTACTGCTGCACATGAGTTTCTGTCTTTGCCTTAATTAACTTTTTTTGCTCATATTCTTGATAAATTTGCATCTTCTTCTTATTTTCCTTGCGAATCTTTTATTACCTATAAAAACACACTAAATATACCCAAGTAGCAATTATTATATACCAAAATAGAAAAAATATGGGAGGAAAAATGCAAAATATGATACTAATCAGCACTAAAAATAGAACAATCAGCTGAAACAAAAACGCCAAATGCTCGTGGGGGGGGGGGGAGAGCACACTAAGGAGTGCACTTAAATGGGGTGCTCGCCAAGGAGCAGACCTTGAGTGTTGAGGAACATGCACCTAGTTAATGCAGAGCACGTACTAAGGAGCGCGCACCTCCTAGATGAGCGCATTCCATACCAAGAAGTGCATGCACGAAGGGTAGTGCACCCATGGCAGCGCACACCAAGGTACTCTGGGCACCCAGGGGAGCAAGCTCCTAAGGTTGCACGTGCCCGAGGCCACTTGCAGGCTCAGGCGCACGCTACGCACACCATGCATGTGTACCCACGCCTAGTGCGCACACTATGCACATCGTGCTTCATGTGTTTTTTGTATTCCGCTTTGCGTTTGAAGTTTTTGTAACGATCTGGAAGATCTGTTGCAATCTTCTATAATTCAATCATTGATTATGAAGAGATTTGAGGGAACTGTTATGCCCCCAGAGGCTATAAAATGCTCTCTCTCTCAATAAAAAAAAAAGAAGAGACAGACGTAGAGACTGAGATCCAGAAGAAAAAGACAAGCACTACGGAGTTCTTCTTTTCCTGCTGAGTTTGGTACCAGAGAAGTCAGTCGACATTCGGATCGTCAACAAAAGCAACAGCCTTCTATTGCTACCCAAGATCCCACAAAACAAATGGAAAATAAAGTTATCTCTCTTCAGCACCCCAATAATCTTAAACTAAAGTTGTAATTTTCATTTAATTTGTTGTACTCAATTTCTAAATGGCAATAAAAAGTAATTTTGCTAATTCAGGCATACACTCGGCATGTTACCCATGATAATGGCCTCTAGTTTGCTAGTGTGGGCTTCTCAAGATTTGGCACAAGTTTAGAATACAAGATGTTGTCTCAGCACCCTACAATCTAGCAGTTAATGGTCTAGCTAAAGTCTTCAACAAAACCACTATGAAGCTCCTCCAGAAGTTCGTCTCTCCAAGCCAATGCGAAGAGACGAAAAGTTAGGAGAGTACCTATGGGCTTACCTAACATAGTCTACACTCCGGCTAAAATTATACCATTTTCTGTGGTGTATGGCTGCGAGGTTGTCTTGGCACTTGAAATCCAAATTCCATCTCTGTGAATCATATTAGCTTTGGAGATGACAAACGAGGAAAAGTATTGGCAATTGCTTCAAGAAGTGGAAGCGCTAGATGAGAAGAGCTTGAAATTGCAACAACAAATCGAATTGTATCAAGCATGC
Source organism: Dracaena cambodiana (assembly GCA_036321105.1). NCBI lineage: Eukaryota > Viridiplantae > Streptophyta > Magnoliopsida > Asparagales > Asparagaceae > Dracaena > Dracaena cambodiana. The sequence goes on from JAYEPQ010000015.1 coordinate 23,174,657, forward strand.
ATCTCAAAGACATCCAATAGGAAAGTCAAACGAAGGACTTTCCAAGAAGGCAATTTGGTCTTCACAGTTAAAAAACCGATTATCAAGACCCATAAGACTAAGGGTAAATTTGAATCCAAATGGAAGGTTGCTTTTGGTACTCAAATAGAGCGTACCTTCTAATCAATCAAGATGGTGAGAGAATTATGATGCCTATCAATGACAAATTCTTGAAAAAATACTACCTATAGTAGTACGGCTTCATCCAAGGCCAAAAAGGCAAAGAAGAGAATATGTTACTCACCAACCTATCATGTTATGGAATAAAGCATGAACTATCCATCGCTGCTAAGCTAACAGAATGAGAACAAGTTTCTTACTAACTTATCATGCTAGTAAATGAAGCATGAACTGCCTAGTGCCTACCAAGGCAATAGGATGATGACAAATTTCTCGTCAACATATCATGCTAGGTGATAAAGCATGAATCGCCCAGTGCCACCAAGGCAATGAAAAGAGAACAAAATTCTGGCCGACCTATCTTGCTAGGGGATAAAGCATGAAAAACCTGATGTTGAAATGGCAAAGGAAAGAGAAAACATTTGGCATATAAGTCGAAACAAAATCCTTGCCAACCCTATTATACTGGGGGTAAGAGTATGATTCAACAGCCCAGAGCCCTAGAGGCGAAGGAAGAGAAAACATTTGACATGTAAGCCTAAGCAAAATCATCGTCTACCTATCATGATAGAGAGCAAAGTACAAACTACCCGCTGCTATAAATGCAATGGGTAGAGGAACTAAAGCCCTCACAAAAACTATGATGACACGGAACAAAGTGTGAACAACCCAATGCCTTCAAGGCAAGGGGTAGAAGAGACAAAAATCCTCGTCAATCCTATAATACTTGGGGTAAAAGTATGAACATCAACAGCCCAATATTCAAAAGAGTAACGAAAAGAGGAAACATTTGGCATGTAAGTTCAAACCAAATACTCGACAATTCACCATGTTAAGGGGAATAACATAGCTAGTACAACACAAATGATGACTGGTAAAGACAGATCAAATATGTTAATAGCTAGGGTTTGCTAAAATAGCCTATGACAAATTTGTCATGTTAGTAAGGATACGTCATTGCCTGAAACTACAAAGGCAAAGGGAGGAGGAAATGTTTGGCATATAAACCAAAATAAAATCCTCGATAACTCATCATGTAATAACACTACTAACCCAATACAAACGGGGATTGGTAAAGACATATGCTAAATCCATTGATAGCTGAGAGTTTGCTAAAAACCTTGGGAACCTATCATATTAAGCTCTTATCTCTGACTGTAAGATTTGAATCGCCTCACTCATAATGTTTCACATGCTCACTCACCACAAAACTATGACATTAAGCTTTTCCCTCTAATAGTGATATCTGAACCATCTCACTCACATCATCCCACAATGTCACTTAGAATGAGTCTGTCATGTTAAACTCTTACCTCTTATAGTAAGATTTGAATCATCTCATCCATGTCATGTCATGCAAACTTGTGATCCTAACTCGATCATCCATTCTGTCTGAGCTACGCAGATGAGTTACCCTATGATCGGAGCCAATCACGGATTCTGTCTAAGCTATATAGATGAGTAATCTTGTCATCCTAACCCGATCACTTATTCTGTCTGAGCTTTGTGGGCGAGTCACCGCATGATCCTGATCCAATCACCAATTCTATCTGAGCTATGCAAATGAGTTACCATGTGATCTTAATTTGATCACTGATTCTACTCGATCTATGCAAACAAGTCACCCCATGATCCTGACTCAATTACCGGTTCTACCCAAGCTATGCAGAAAAGTCATCCCATGATATTGACCTGATCACCAATTCTGTTCGAACTACACGGACAAGTCACCCTACAACCTTGACCCGATCACCAATCCTATCTAAGCTACGCAGACGAGTCATCGGTGATCCTGACCCAATCACCGATTCTATTCGAGTTATGCAGACATGTCACCCTACGATCCCGACCTGATCACCGATTCTGTCCGAGCTACATAGATGAGCCACTCTATGATCATGACCTAAACACCAGTTTTGTCTAAGATACGTAGATGAGTCACCCCATGGGCATGTCAGAAAGACCTTTGCCTATAGTTATTCGACTATAATCATCAAACCTTGATCGTACTTGCCATCCATACTGATCACTCTCCTCACAACACTATTGTCAATTTTGAAACCAATAAGTCTTCATCGGCTTTAACAATTCTCATCATTACTGTCGAAACCATCAAAATATGAACACATTACCCAAAAGTCCAGAATAAAACAATGAGTTAAAGGAAAATAAAATGTTTTATCATTGTTTTGTAGGACAAAAAAGGAGAACAGGACAGTAATGACTACCACTCTCATAGAATAAAAATGTGAAAAATGAAGTAAAGGAGAAGATATAAGGGGATTAGGGCTCCCACAAGGTCTTTAACTTAGCCTGAGGTTGCTTCAAAACTTGCTTCCAGGTTTCTTCTATAGAATTTAAAGCATGACGATATAGCTTATCGTCATTGATGGAAAACTGTTGGGCAGCTTGGATCCTAGCCTTCTCCATGATCATTGTGCACGCATCCACCTTCTACAAAAGTTGTCCTTGTCGAAGAACAAGTTCATTCTATTGCTGTGCAATCTCTTCATATTTGAGTTGGCATGCCTCTAATATGGCTTGAGCCTTGGCAATTATTTCACGGGCATTGGTCATGGTTGCATTTATTTCAAACTTTGCTCTCTCAAGTTCATTGGGAATCACCTTCTGAGTATTCTAAAGATTAACGGCTTACCGAGACCAAACCTTTTCCTATCACCTAAGTTCCTCCTCAATTCCGCTATCACCATCACATCTGCTTATGAAGACTAGTTTTGAAGAGTGTTTACCACTCGAAGCTTCCAAGCAAGGTTGACAAAGAGTTGCTTCAATGGTTTCTAATTCATGCACTATTGTCCAGATAATCGAGTAACAGGAAACGCACCCTTTCCAATTCATCAGTCGAGATTCAGGACACAAATCTTGAGAGTTTAAAACATAAAAATTTGTGCCAAAATTGAAATGATAGAAAAGGCCTAGCCTGGCGATGTAATAGAAACACAAAGTTACAAGCTTCGAGTAGTAAAGCCAAACAATCTTGCATGAATATTCCTTAATGAAAAAGTTAGATGCTATCAAAACGATCTATCGGTAAGATCGACCAAATGATGCCCTTCAAGTAGTACATCAAGATGATCACCCAAGACTAATACATTAATGATCACCTCTAGTAGTCATTGATGATTCAATTGTTGTTATAATATGGTCACTAGACATCTCATCAGTCAATAATTGCATACCCATGACACAATCATGACAGAGAAATCCAACATATTTAAAAACTCATTACAAACTGGTGATGAGATATCAAAAACTTTGGAGAGATTTCTATTGATGAAAAAAAAATACTGAGGAGAATCATCACGTCTACTAAAATTTCAGTGAATCTCATATTTGAGTCAAATCCAAACTCATCAAGGTTGAGATTTTGAATCCAAATTAAATCTAATCAAATATTTGAACAAAAAATGAGGACAAGATTTTGTTAATCAACTAGATTATTGTTCAAATTAAGGCTAGATACAATGAATCAGAGGATATAAATCAAAAAGGAAAGTTGGATTTCCATTCTCATCCGCAAGGCAGGTTGAGTAATCACTGTTAGCCTATAAATAGGCACCAAGAGAGACTTTCGAAGACACCTTTGGGAATGCCTAAGGTTATTTGATGTGCTCCCAAATGCTTATAAATAGAGACTTTCAGTTATCCGCTCATACACGCTGTATGGACAATGTTCAAGAAATCCAGTAGTAATAGCCGCTCTAGTTTCCTGGTTCTTCATCCATCTTAGAAACTCTTATACCGTCGGATCATCAATGAGGCCCATGTGCAAGGCCGTATCTTGATTATAGAAACCCACCTCTATAAAAGGGAGTGATCAATATATGATCCACTTTCTTGTATTTCCTTAGATTTTCTTTCTTTTGGTTGTAATTCGAAATAGTTGTAATTTCAATTCATGAAAGGAAATTCAAAATTTTTAGCAAAAACAAGTACGTTTGCTTCTCTTTCCCTCTTGAAATGCCCCCTTCCAGTAGTATAGTTCCTAGCATCTGACACACCAACTTTTAGTCAATTCTCTAAATCCATACGGGTGTCAAATTTTTCATCATTCCCAATTGGATTACTCAGCCATGAGCCAACATGGGCTCTACTAAACACCCCCCGTATTAGCCTAAAAATGAGAATTGAAATTCAAACTTTCCCAATTCAAATTTTATCCTCTCCAAATATTTAGCTCAGCCCACGTGTTAGGCAATTAGATTACTCAGCCATCAGGCAAGGGCGATGGAAAACCTCCTCTCGGATCACGACCTCTTGCTCTGAGGGAGAAATTTGGGTTCACCACCTCTCGCTCCGGAAGGCCTATCATCGTCCACACAACCAAAGAAGATGAGGCGACGACATAAGACTCGCTGGGTGAGACTTGAGCTATTCCACCCCACCCACGGTCGACTGGGTGGTTGACTGAGCAATGTCCCAACCCTCCCTTAGCATGCAAGGGCAAAGAGAGAGCTCCTGTCCCAGATGCATGCTTGAGATCCTACTCAGCGCATCTAGAGATCCCACTCATCATGCCAAAGATCCGATCATTGCATCCTAGAGGCATGCCTAAAGGGCCTCTTTCGCATCTAAGATCCCTCTCGCATCTAGATGAGGATCCTATCACCCCTCGAGTATGAGATGCCGCTCGCCCTTTCCCTCGTCATCACTCGCTCAACCCAATCCCTAGCCACTTTGGCTCCTCGATGCCACTTGCTTGGTTTTTGCTACAACCCTCAAGCCTGAGATCATGCACAATTCGCAACTCTCACCCTAAGTCCAAGATCGTGTCACGGCTCTTGCTTCTTTAATGATTCCTGCCCCCCCCCCCACTGGGGTGTGAACCTCTCTCCTCCCTATCAAAGCCTAGTCGCTCTCATAGTCATTGGACTTTAGGAGTTTGTTTGAGGTTGGGAGCATCTAGAGGGGGTAGGAGATCCCGAATGATGTCACACGCCTCCGGTTCACTATCATCGGGGAGAGAACTGAGAGGAGGAGAGGGGGAGATTTTATATTACATTCAGTTCTTGTGACCCTTGCATTACCTATGTGGTCTTAGAAATACGAATTGAACCTTTAACTTGATTGAGCAGAACTCTCCTAAGGTCTCTCATAATTCTTCAATAACCTTTCATCTACGGAGTAACACTATTCTACTCCTTCCTAAATTTCGACATCTTATGTGCATGCCAAAGTGTAATCTTAATTTTCAAATTTATAGGGGTTAATTACACTCAAACCCCTTATAGTATGGTAGTGTATTAGTTATTACCCCCAAAATTTGAAACTCTCACTTAGCCCCCAGAGATAACTAACGGAGTTTAGTACCCATTGGGGGTTGGTCATGTGATGTGCACGTGTGGAGAAATGTCAGTTTTGCCTCCGATCGAGTTGAGTGACGATAGAGGGAGAAATTGGGACTATCTGCTTAGTTCCTCATCTAATTCCATTGGAGTGAAATTAGGGCATCAGGCAAAAAAAAGAGGGCACACGGTGGTGGCTTCGAGCGGACACACTCTTCAATGGATGGCAGCAGTACAGCGGAGGCTTCAGCGGATGGCAGTGGCACAACAGAGGGTCCACGGCAGGCTTGGTGTTTGGGTGCGATCAATGGAAGGCTTGGGTGGTGTCGGTGGAGCGTTGAAGCTGTTCGGCAGTGGCTTCATAGAAATTGGTGGGCTTGGCATTTTTTTGAAGAGGACTGTTTGTGATTTGGGGAAGACAGCGGTGTGGTAAGTTTCTATATACATTAAGTTCTAATTTTTAAGAATTTTTCTCCAACAAAATTAATTATGGTGATGACCTGTTACTGTGTTGGGTTTGCTTGGAGGGGGGCCAGATAGGAACATCTTTAGAGAGTACTGGGCACGTGCGAGTGTTGGATTGAAGTGGTCAAGGTCCCGAAAAGGGTCTAGACACGTGAAAATCTAAATCAACATATACAACAGTTTGTTAATATAGTAGTTTTAACATGATGTTTTATATACTTGTAGAATCTTAGGGTTATAATATTGGTTACATATTGATTTTGTGAACAAACAAGCAAAGTGGAATTGTTATGATAAATGCAATGTATGCCTTCATTAGTTAATAGTGGGTGATTGGTGTTTTAATTGTTATTTTTTTTTATGTGTAATTGTTATGTTAACTGCAGTTGACATATGACAAGTGATAATTTTGACCTTCATGTTCACCATGGGGGCAATTTGTAAAAAGTGAAATGATTGAATATCAATAGGGAAAAGAAGATGTTGAGAATATTGACACAGACTTCTTTGGATGGTTTGATTTGGAGGATATTATATGATGATTGAAATATGGGGGCATGTTCATATTGCATTATAAGATCCCCAGTATACGCAAGGATGATAGATGGAAAGTTGTAGATGATGTTAGTGGGGTTACATAAATGGTTAGGGTGCATCAACCTGCCAGAGAGATTCACATTTATGTTGAGCACTTACATGGTAAGGCACTTGTAGTGGAAACTCCCAATAATGATGCTAAGAAGAATGTTACAAAATAGGTGGAAGAGGAGGGTGAAAGCATGAGTATTAGGAAGGCGGAAGAGTGCGGCAGTCATATTAGTTTGCTTGGGGAGTCAAAATAGGAAAATTTCACAGATTATGATGACCGTCAGGGAGAAATTAGGGCTGATAATGAGACTACATGTAATTTATCTTCACTTTCGAGAGAACTTTATTTTAGATCATAGTGTTTTATTAGAGAGTAGTGTTTTATTACATTGATACATATGTTAAACTTGACAATTTTGTTTGTTTACATATTTCAGTGCACATGACAATTTTGATATAGGAGAAGCATATGATGATTCAAAAAATTCTGATAGCCACCAGTTGAGGAGCGCATCTGATTCCTCAAGGGATGAACAACTTCAGCTTTACACTGCATTTACATTTTGGAATTTTCATTTTAAGTGGTCGGGTCAACATTACTTCCACAACCTTCCTATGTACAAATTGAGCTTTTTTGTGATGATGGATAAGAGGAAAAACTCAACCTCATCCTCACTCAAACCTAAACATAAAGAAAGAATCCAAAATCAACATGAGCAAGGAAAATTCACATTATCAAACTTAAGCAACACTACCTAATTTCTTTCTAAATGCGATGTAAATAAAAACTTAAACATACGACAAATAACGAAAAAACAAAACACAAAAAAATGCATGGGACATTGGAAGGAGAGGGGGTACCTCCTTGGCTGTTACAAGGAAAAAAGATGCAATCAAGTGGAGATAGAGAGATAGAAAGTGGGAGAGAGGGAGGGAGAGGGGGGAGAGGGAGAGTGAGAGAGAGAGACAGAAAGAGGGAGGGACTAGAGGGAGAGAGAGAGAGAGTGAGGGAGTGAAACTCTTAAAGAGGGAGATGATGGTAAAAATGGAATTAAATAAAAAAAAGTGCAGTTTTGTTTAAAAGGGGGTAAAATTATCTAATTGTTGACTAATTTTGGTAAAGTTCCAGAAGCTAAGTGAGAGTTTTAGACTTCAGAGATAATAAGTTATATACCCCATATTACAGGGGATCTGAGTGTAATTAAGCCAATTTATAATTATTTGTATATATCTTTTTGTTTTTTTAATTCTCTATATGACATGATGATGTGAAGATATTGGAACTATTGATAAAAAGATTTTTTTAGTGTTTTTCTTAAAAAACTTATAATGAACTTTATAGCATAAATATTTATTTTATTACGCTTTTAAACCCTGCAAACATTGGGCAAGCATGATAACATTATTGCCATAATTTATTTTCATTAACGAACTATATCCACATTCTATTACTACTCGGTTTCTCCAAACGAATGATGCAAATCATCCCATTTCTAGAAATAAAGAAATAAGTTTGTGCATATGCATATATAGCTCCATTTCTGTAACACCCTATGTCTCGTGCTTGTCCAAATTTTGGGTTCAGCCCCAATCACGGGGAGTTTCCAAAGGAACACACTATTTGTTTTCTTGTGAGCCCACTTTCCAGCTGAAAGGCCGAATAAAAAATAACTAAATAGTGGGCTCACTAGAAAAAGTGGCGTGCTCCTTTGGAAACTCCCCAACACGGGGTTATTCAGTTGTTTAGGCTTGCCATCTGTTGGAACTGTTGGGAGGCTATACTAACCATTTTGAAATTGTTCATTCCTTGGCCCGGTAGTTGCCAGAAGAGTGCACTAGGGCAAACATGCACCACTAGATTTGTCTGAATTAACGATGGTGTTATATGCATCCCTCTGAGCTATGCTGAATTGGCTTGACGATCTTCCAAATTCAGTAATAATAAGTAGTGACTTTCCGAGGGAACCTGCATCATCAGTATGTGATGTGATCCATCTCTGCATGAATGAAGTGTGAGCATTATCATCTGTAACATTTATCCTACTTGAGTTATGTGCCAAGTGGTTAGAATTAGATCAGACTTTTCAAAGTTGATAATTGATGCATGGCTTGTCCGAAAACATTAATGTCCATATGGAAGCATGGCATAGAGGTGGCAACTGTGGCCTTACTCGGCATGGCCGACAAAGGCATGGCCGCCCGAGTGCAGTTTGGATATGGCACGCCAGGCACGGCCCGCTGGGCACGTGTCATGCCCGTGCCCACACGTACCAGCCCGATTTTTTTATTTTTTATTTTTTTATGTTTCTTAATTCTTACATCTTAGTTAGTTTAGTTGTTCTAATAATAAAAATAATTATAAAAATAAAATTTTATTATATAGAAACTTATTACATTAACAAATTAACTCTATAAATCTCTTTAAAATCATACAAAGGCTGAAAGGAGTGGAGAGGCCCCTAGCCGTTACCTTCAACTTGTTTTTAGTATTTTTTTCCAAGAGAATTATGAGTTTTGAAAAAATTATTTGAAAAATAAAATTGTAGAATTCTAAATAAAACAAATTATAATTGTGAAGAGAAAAAAAATGAAGACTAAATAGTGTAGAAGCCTTTAATTTTCAATCTTCCTCGGGTTACTCTGGCTCCAAATCTTTTGCAATTTATTGATTTCTTTGTTCTACGCCTGACCAGTCCTTTAAACAAATACACATCTCCAATATGTTTGCTACCATTGAGCTCATTCACTTTGTTAGCACTCTCTCACATATACTAAAAACAAACTCCGATGCTACTATGGACACCGGATGTGTTAGTATATTATAAGCCATGTTGGAAAACACAGGATATGTTTCTCCTATAATTTTTATCAGGCCAAAATATCAAAATCTTCATAATGGCCACGTGGATACATATCAATAGGTATATCCCATTTCTGAAAATTGCAATGGTATATCCCATTTCTAAAATAAGTCATTATCAATAGGTACCCAAAAAAGGATACATGAAGCCTTTTATAGTGAAGAACTATGTGATAATTATTTTTTCTATGACGAGGAGGAGAAGGAAGAGGACGAGGAGGAGGCATTGGTGCTAATGGAGTCCTATTGCCACAACGGATTCGGTCCGTCTAAAAGGGTCCAAACCCATTATGATATATATATATATATATATATATATATATATATATATATATATATATATATATATATATAATGTGGTGTGTGGCTAGAGTTTGGATTGGCCGAGAAAAAAAAAATAGGTAGCGGCTGAAATTATTTTTGGCCAAAGAAACCTTTGTGCTACTGCTCTTGGCCGAAGGCAAAAGGGATTGGCTGAAGGGAAAGAAAATAAAGGCTGCTATTTTTCTTTGGTGCTGCTACTGCTGCTAATTGACTTCGGCAAAGGAAAGAAAAAGCGCTGTTGTGTTTCTTTTGGCCGAAGCAAAGGAATTAAAGAAAGGACCGGCTGCTAGTGGCTGCGGTGGTGTTTCGACCGAACAAAGAGGAAGAGGAGGCTGCTGTTGCTTTGGCTGTTGTTGCAGCCGAAGGAAACAAGGAGAGGGTAATCACTATAACAAGATGTTAGGGTTTGTTTTTAATTCTTGTGTGATTATACTGTGATCTCTCTTATGGTTGAGAACTAGAAAGTTGTAATCCTCTTTTGATATAGTGGAGGTTTTTTATCGTGTCCCCGTGGATGTAGGCACATTACCAACTACATTAAATCTGCGTGTTCTCTGTCTCCGCTATTTTTCTCTTCAGTTAACTATTTGATTCTGCTGGTTGTTACATTAGTTTTATTCCGCTATTTTTGTAACAGTGGAGGCATTAGAAAGCAGAAGAAGAGCAGTGGATCAAAACAAAGAAATAGCAGTGATGGAGCCTGCAATATTTAATTTCTTCACTTGATCGACTGGATAAACACTTATATATGTAACTAATTATGAGCTAGTGTCCATCATGGGAACGCAAATATGTGTTAACTATATTATGCTTGTTTCATTATGTCTTGATTAATGAAACAAGATAAATATACCCACCGTTCTTATCACAAAAAAAAAAAGGAAAGAGAAAAACTATGCAATCAAAATATACAAGTAGAGAGAATAAGATGCTACTACAATTCACAATATTATCTAACATTATCTGAATTACAAAGGTAGAAAGGAAATATATATATATATATAATTAACAATAGTAAGTAACTTGGCTAGGTTGGGATACAATCACCCATTTAGACAAAGATAAGCTATTCAATATGTAAAATAGTACAAGTTATGAGACCAAGTAAACCACTGAGAGACATATATAAGATAATTACAGTAAAAGATGAAGCATGCTCTAACTATATGTAGTTAGCCTGCTCAGGAAGTACGGAGCATCAAGTGGATCAACCTCGTCTCCCTGCTCCTGTCCTCCATAAGAAATAACTTGATCACGTACTAACAAGTAATTCTAGAAATAGATGTAAAATAATGGTCATTAAAGGAACAAAATTAAGTAAGTTATCAATACTAAACAAATAAAAACAAATATACTTGTTTTCAAACATGGTTACATGTTTAACCTTGAAATTTTATATTTTTCTAGTTGGAACTAAATAATGAATGGTTCCATCTATTAAGAGAGTATGGTATAAACTAGGACTTCAGTATGTTCGCAGTAAAGGGCGAAAAGAGGTCATGGTATAAGCTGGATTTTCAAATCACGGCATAATCTAGAATATAACTTCACAACATAAGCTAGATTATCAGATCACTCCATAAGTTGGATTATCAAGTTACGGCTATAGTCTGGATTATCAGCAACACGTGGATGTGTTATCGATCAATCTTTATGGTATCTCCTCGAATATGTTTACGTATTCATTATTTACATCCTCAATAACCCTCAGTTATCAAATTTAACAAGTTATAAGACTTCCAAGTATGATCTAGTCAATTTTAACAATTCATTTAAAATCTAAGTCGAGTTATATGTTCACAAATAAATAATTAGTCAAGTAATAAATTTTAAAATAAAAATAAATATTTTCATCTTTCTAATGGGACTAAGTTTGGACTTAATTGGAATCGAGGATTACAATTATAAGGATTTTATTAGAACTGTATAGTAATAGCAACTTCAAGCTAAATTTTGAGAAAAATAATGAACAAAAGAGAAAGATCTCAAAAAAACAAAAAGATAGATTATTGAATTATCTTTCTAGCAAGCCAAATGTTAGCTCAATCGGAGTTTGATCAAGAAAAATATAGAGGTTTTTCTCAAACTTTGCAAGAACCAAAAGTTGGCTAGGATAATTAGTGTTAGCGGGGATAGAGTTTGTCAGCAGACACTTATTCAACAGGGACAAGTGCCTTTGACAGAAATGAGTAGTGTTGGCAAGGAAAGAGCTCGCTAGTGGCGATAGGTAGCATCGGCATGGACAAAGCCCATCGATAGATATAGAATATCATTGGCGGAGCTAGACTTTGTCAGCGAAGCTAGACTCTGGATTAAATTATCTTTCTCTTTTGTTAGCCGAAGCTAGAATATCATTTGGCGGAGCTAGCCGAAGTTATAGAAAATTAAATTATCTTTCAAATAGAATAAGAATGGATTTAGATAGTTCAATATTATTAACCTATGTATCTCAATATAACTCTTATTGAGTCCATTCCTCTTTTGTTTGAAAGATAAATCAATTACTTAATGGAGAATATTACAAGGAAATTGTTTGCTAAAGAGACCTATGGCAGAGTGACTTTTTGCCCCCTCTTTTGCTCGTTCTGGTGGGTCTGAATAATATTATGAGAAAGATGGGAGTGTGTTGGTCTTATCCAGGGTTTGGTAGGCTCACATTTGATGATGTTTACCAACCTTCAATATACAAATGACACTTTGAATTTTGAAAATGGATCCTTAATTGTTTCAACGCTTGTCGGGACTCCATATCAATTTCAATTATAGCTCATTTGTCCTCATTGGCAACAAGAGCTTATCTTCCTCCATTATTAACATTTTCGGTTGTAAGGAGGACAAGTTCTCAACTATAAGTTCCCATTTATAATCTAGGTAAACTAATCAGTCCAGGGAAACTTAGAAGAGAAGATGGAGAACCGATTTTCAATAAATTGGAATAAAGGCTCAAGGCATGGATAGGTAAATTATTGTCACTAGGAGGCAAGTTTGTCTTGATAAAATGTCCAGTTATCTGCAACACTCTTATTATCTCACATCCAATTTTGTTCTCCCCCATTAGATTAGAACAAAAATAGATAGAATTTATAGTCATTTTTATGGAGGAATTCTCAAGAGGGTATGTGTAAATGCTATTTGGTGCATAGAGATAGACTTGCAGATCGAAGGAAGAAGGTGGCTTTGGTATTTTTATACTTCACAACTTTAGTTTGGCCTTACCAGCCAAATGGTGGAGGAGGCACCTGGACAAATCCAACTCCTGTGTTGGTCAAAATACGGGCCTAGTGTTTTTTTGCAAAAGTTGTGCTTCGTTTCATTGCCATGGATTTAAAGAATTACAATGATCTCCAAAATACAATAAAAAGAAAATAGAAAACAAATGAGAGAACTTATATCACGTCTCTCTCTTTTACAAAATGTGTGGATTCTTGACGTGACTATGGAGCATCAATCTCGTACTCTGTTAACGATTTGATACTTGGATTGGTCTTGAACGTGAAGAATTAATAATGAAAACTTTTGGCCGGCGGCTTCTTGCTATTGGTCAGCGTGTCTTCATATAGAAAATCAACTTAAAGATCTCTAAGGATCTCAAAAAAGATCCTAAAAACTCCCTTCTTGATCCCTATTTATAGCTGTAAGGATTTTCTTAGGAGATAAGAATGGAATTGCATCTCAATTTAACCTCTTCTCATGTATTTGGATTTGACATCTTGAATTTGGAGTAATTGGATATGATTGGAGTTGAAATTCTGGTAAAAATCAAAAGGAAACTCTATTTGAAAATTGAATTAACCCCGCTTGCATGAGACTATCATCCCTGCGGGAGGCTATTAGCCCCACACAAGGCTGCAAGCCTCATGTGCGCAAGGCTATCAGCTTCGCATGCGTTCATGAGTGAGGTTGTTCGCCCCGTGTGGCCTTATTTTTCTTGATTCCAAATTTTTCTCCTCCTACAAGCCCCCCTCCAAAGTTTTTAAAATCTTTTTTGCTGATTTCTAATAAGTTTTGAAATACTTTAGACTTCAACTCTTCAAATTTCCATCACATAAACTTCTTTTGTATGCAGGGGCTATTTAGCTTTGTGAGATTACTGCCAAGGCTCAAGGCATACTGGAGGCCACCTAAGCAAAGCAAGATGAGGTACTGAGAAGGCAAGATGAACTTGTTCTGCATCATGGATAGCTTCAACAAGAGGTTAACATGTGAAACAAGGCGATCAAGAAAGCCAAAGCTCAAGCTACTTAATAGCTAGCCATCAGCAAAGATGAGTTGCACCGTCAAGTATTACCGTAGTTGAGGGAACCCGTCAGGAGGCCATTAAGGAGACAGGGGCCAGTTTAAGGGCACTGGGAAATCCTTAAGTCTCTTTTCATTGTGTCTTCCTCCTCTTTTTTTCTTCTTCTTCTTCTTTCTTCTTCTTCTTTCTTGCGAACAAAACAAAAATTTTAATTAGTTTCAATATATTGCCTCATTTTGAAAATTCCTGTGTGATATGCTTGTGTCCTAATGAATGTTCTGGGGCCTGGGGTTGATTTCTTGAAAGAAGCTATTGTATATGGAGTTTGCCGAGATTGTGTCACGTCCATAGGTAGTTTTTTTAGATGATTTGCCTGAATAATGATGTGAAATATCTACTGCAAACGTACAGTGCCGATGTAGCACTGTACAGGTCGTTCCCACAAAGATCTAGGGTGTTTTTGCATTCTCACTAATTCTTTAGTCGTAGCGGATTAGTTACGGGTTCTAAGTTGGATTTGAATTAATCTAATTAGCCTAGGACATAGAATCCACTAGTTTCTAGCCATGTATTACTTCTATTATTTTCTTCCTATCATAAAAATTTGATCTTTTATATTTAATCTTTAGTTAAAATGTTCTAAGCATGTGTTATCAAGTGGTGTTCAAGTACAACGCACCAAAGATATGACTTTTTATAGAGATAACCTAAATAGTTAGATAACTCTATGACAAAGATGAAAAGTAATAATCCCGAACTCTAACTAAGCATAGACTATCAAGAAATCTAATTCAAGTATAATATATCTAAGGATTAATCTACGAATTGTTATATTTTAATCTTTTCATTGAAAAATCTTAACTTTATTATTTTATTTAGGAAGAAAACACTAGAGAGCAACTACATGGCGGATTCCTAGTTTCATCTGCATTTAGAGCTAGATTAAATTAACTACTCATAGTTCTAGTTAGCGAGATCATATTTTTATTCATGAAAGCAAGAAAATCTAATCTAGAAAGTATGATAAATCTATCTAAAAAGAAATTAAAATAATTAATTTACAAGAAAGAACTTCTAAACAATGACGTCTCTCTGGAGTACGGTATTGCGTCCGTCACCCCTTCAGCTAACCCTAATTTTATTAAATAATTGCAAGTATAAAATTATATCATATCATATACCCTAGATTACAAGGATACAGCAAATATATAGGCTTTAGAGAATCAAACTTTAATTTGAGTACAAGTGAGAAACAACAAAATTAAATTGAAGCACCCACAGAAAATTGAAGCACCCACATGTTTAACACTATCACGATTTAATTGCATACTTTATCTCCAGTACTGTGGTAGTACATATATGTTTTTCTTGTGTTATTTACTGGGTTTAGTCCCCTGTGTTTCGAACCCAGGTTTAGAAAGAGAAGAAGGAGAACCAGCCCCAACTAAAAACTCGTACTTCATTGACCAGACCGAGCCACAGTATGCAAGTAAAATACCTTCTAGAGATCCTTTGTATATATTTGTTTATATTTCTTTTATTTGGACACTATTTTTCTCTTGTGTTCATATTCAGAACAGTGTTGCATCTTATATACCTAACTTTTTATATAAATGAGACCCTTTCAGTTTCAGACATATTATTTATTCATCTGATTGTGGCAGTAGCTATGGTTATTCCAAAATCCTGTGACTGTTTAGTTGTCTAGTCCAATTTTAAGTAGCGTCCTCTGTTTTGGGAAGTAGCTGAAAAATGGGGGTGTTACATTGAATTTCCTTCTTCTGTTTTTTCCTTCTTTTTTCCTTTATCACGTGCGTTCTGCATATTTCTTTTTCTCTGTGTTTGTGAAGAGGGGAGAGGATTTCCTTTCTATTTAGTTAAATGAGATTAAATACTTAAAGATCAAATTCTATTGGTTAAGCGAATTTAAATAACTAATTTCTAGATAAGAGCCCATCTAAGGATTTGGTTTCCATTTAGATTCAACCTCTATTTAAATTCTTATCCCATCAAATAAAAATCATTTTTTAACAGAATATTATTATTTTCTAAAAAATTAAAAATTAATGCATAATAAAAAGTGGTTGTCACATAAACCATATAAATGCAGCTCCTCTCAAGTTACTTACAAAGATCTTAGTCTTTATAGGATCATTCCCATGAGATGACCTTTTGTGATAATAAGTATTATAGGTGTTGGTTGGGAGAACTTTTTCCATTGAAAGATTTTAACTTTAAAGGTTTGTACTTTTCAGGGAAAGGAGTCGATTCTCACTCCATTGGATATGATCTAGTAATTGCAACTTCTTGTAGGTCATTTCTGTGCATCAGGGCTTCAAGCAGATCATGCATCTTTTGCATGTTTTCTACATGTGAGTCTATAACAAAGTCAAACTCTTCTTTTTTTCTAAATTTCTACCATCATTCTTTGGTGGTTTATTATAGGGTTTCTTCATCTTGTCTTCTGAATTATTATATGTATTCTCTACCACCTTTAGATGCATTGTCTGGAGTTTGTCAAGACCCTTTTGTTGTTCTTAAATCAAGCATTCTTGAACTTTTAGCCTCTTGTTTATTTCACTGAAGTTGCCTGTCATATGGACCATTGTTTCTTTAAATCGAGAAGACTCATATGACTGAGGTGTTATAATGGCTGAATGATCGCAATCTCCCAACCAACCTCTTGTAATTCCGTAGAGCTAATATTCCTAACTTGAGCAAAATATAATGACATGCTTCCGCATCAAATGAATGCCTATCGCCACATGATTTCTTTCCTTTATTCACCATGGTTGAAGTCATAAAAAGAGATTCTTTATTGGTGGTGACACTTCGTCTTTGAACACGCCTTCTTTTAGGTGTATTATTCTTTGGTTTGGTTATTCGACTAAAAATCGAGGGTCTAGGCGGACCACAATAGTAATTGGTAAGTACTGTGGAGATTATTTGTTCATATCGAAACAGTGGACGGGATTATTTCATCCTCCTCTTGTTAGTGATTCTTTAAATCGATTTCTTGATGAGTTTCTTTTTTATTCCAGCCTCCACAAGACTCCCTGTTGTATTTTGGAAATCTACGGGCATAGAAAATTGGAATCCCCGCCTTAAATGATGCTTTGTTCTGGTCTTTGTGCTTATTACATGGAGCTGAGGCTTAATCTTCTGTTCGGGACTTTTTACGTGAGGCTAAATAGCCTTGTGTTGTGCTCTTCGCATTCGGGGCTGAGTAGCCTCGCATTTAGAACCTTCTGCATGGGGCTTATTAGTCTCGCGTTGGAATCTTTGTATGCTAGATTGATTAGCCTTGCATTTAGAAATAGCCTCACGTAGAGCCACGTTGGACTGATTAGCCTGGAATTTTAAAATACTCTCGCATAAAGCTACATTGTTTTGATTAGCCTGGCATTTTGAAATAGTCTCGCATAAAGTTACACTGGGCTGATTAGT
Organism: Dracaena cambodiana; assembly: GCA_036321105.1. Classification (NCBI taxonomy): domain Eukaryota; kingdom Viridiplantae; phylum Streptophyta; class Magnoliopsida; order Asparagales; family Asparagaceae; genus Dracaena; species Dracaena cambodiana. The sequence continues at coordinate 23,192,043 of JAYEPQ010000015.1, forward strand.
TTGGCATTTTGAAATAGCTTCGCGTAAGGCTACACTGGGCTATTTAGCCTGGCGTTTGAGACCAGATTCGTCTTGAACTTGACTTTTAAGAATTCACAACCATGCGTGATGGTTGTGGTTCTGAATCTAAGTTCTGGTCAGACCAGATCTTGGCTTCTATTTGGTGCCTTGTTCAGTCATGATAGGAAGAGATTTTTTCTTTTACAAAATTTTGGAATCCGAAGATCTAAAGGGCTCCTATTTAATAGGAGTTCCTTTGTCATTCGAATTTATCGTTTGGATTTCTTCCTGTTTTGAACTCGAAAACCCAAGAAGTTCCTAATTGGAATTATCTCATCATTCAAATCCATCGCTTGGACTCCTTCCTGTTCTGAAATCAACGATCCAAGGAGTTTCTATTCAATGAGAGTCCCCTTGTTATTCGAATTCATACTTGGGATTTCCAAGCGATGATAGAGTTATATTTTGGCCGGACATACAGATCCAGAGGATAAGTATTCCTCATATATTTTTTGATTGACTTCTACGATCAACATCTCCATACACTTTCTAATTTCCTTAGCATCAGATTGGGCCATGATCTTCATGCTCATGCAGAAGACTTCTCCCACTATTGTTGCCAGCTTGTTTGCCGCAAAAATCGCACTTCCTTTCATTGCCATGGATTTAAGGATTACAATGATCTCCAAAATACAATGAAAAGAAAATAGAAAACAAGCAAGAGGACTTATATCATGTCTTTCTTTTTTACAAAAGGTGTGGGTTCTTGAGGTAGTTATGGAGCATTGACCTCATATTTCATTGACAATATGATACTTGGATTTGTTTTAAACATGATTAATGATGATGAAAACTTTTTGTCGGCGGCTTCTTGCTACTGGTCGGCATGCCTTCATGTAGAAAATTAACTCAAAGGTCTCTCAGGAAATCCAAAAATATCCTTAAAACTCCTCTTTTGGTCTATATTTATAGTTTTAGGGGTTATCTTAGGAAATAAGGATGGAATTCCATCTTAATTTAATCTCTAAACTTGTATTTGGATTTGAAATATTTAATTCGGAGTAATTGGATATGATTGGAATTGGAATCCTGGTAAAAATCATAAGGAAATCTTGTTTGGAAACGGAATTAGCCCTGCATTTGTGAGGCTATCATCCTTGCGCTAGACTAGCCCCACACGGGGCTGCAAGCCTCGCGAGCATGAGGCTATTTTCCTTGTATGGCCTTGTTTTTCTAGATTCCAAATCTTTCTTCTTCTACACCTAGGAAGGGAACTTGAAAAGTAGAATATCGAAACATGTCTAACATATTGGGATTCTAGAAGGGAGTTCTTGTTTGTAAGAAGATACTTTGGCTTGGACTTTCTTTTAAACTTGGTAAGAAGGATAACATGTCTTTTTGGCAAGATGGTGGACTGACATCGCCCTTGAATTTCTTTATCTTCATCTCGATAATATGGCTCTAAACAAAGAAGGGTTGGTGAAGGAATTTTGGAGTAGATGATAATAGAGACGGGATCACCCTAACATCATAACCCTACACTGGGAACTCCTAGGGATCTTATATCACATCTCCCCAAATGAAGCTTCCAATGACTTACCCTATCAAAGAAAAGGGAAATCAGGCACCTTCCAAGTTTGATCAACAAATACATTTCTCAATCATGGGGTCAGTGTTTAGCTTAAGCAAGACATATTTAGGAGACTAGATATTCTTTAAAAAGTAGGGTCTCCCTCTGCCTTTTCTCTTAAGGGGCACTTCTAACTTAGGACAACTTGCCAAGAATGGGGTTGATGGACCTGAATATCTATGGTTTTTGCAGAAAGGAGAGCAAAACTATCTTGCACTTATGTTATCTCATACTTACACCGAAAATATTTGGGCAAAAGTCACGACAAGCGTTCCTTTTACTAGATCAATCGAACATGAGTTGGGATGGATTATAGGCAACACAAAAGGAGCAACGTGGCTACCATTTGATGGAATGTGTGGCTTAATGATGAGTTCCATATATTGCATATTTATATTCTCTAACCTTAACTATTTTTGTATATAAATAATGCTACTCATGTATATTTAGTTATCTTTTTCAGTCTAAGTCTATTGCAGTATGGATTGGTATGAAATCAGGAGAAGACTAGAAAATCGAGTCCAAATGGAGCAAAAATGAGAAAGCTACAAAATTACAGAACTAGATCTATCAAAGTGGAATATAGTAATGTCAAAAAGAAGTCCAGAGCTAGATGATCAAGTTCCAGAAACCACAACTTCAGGAGAGCTTATTTTGCCTCTAAATGACGATAATAGCCACTGTTTGGCAGTAATGTGGGGCCCATTTGAGCTGGGATTTTAAGCTGACTTAGACACAGATTAGGAGTATTTTGAGAAGTTTTGACTCCCGCTAATTGGCGGTCAATATTGCTAATTGGCAGAAGTTAAAGAGTTTGACAGAGATATTTTTCTGAGGGCTCTTTTGTAATTTTATGGTTTTACGGTTGTAACTGGATTAGGATTTTGAAAGCTAGAGGTTTATATATTGGTTGTGTCCTTGTTAAATAGGGGTGATGCACTTTTTGAGTATTAATGAAATTAGGGTTTGAGATCTATAGAGGGATGACCCCCATACATACGAGTGGCAAATGGGCTTGGCAGCCTGTCAGGCACGTCCGGCCCTGCACGTGTCGGGCATGTACTTAGCACAGTTTGCTAGCGGTGTGCATGGCAAAGCTCGACATTTCGACCCGAGCCATGCCGCATGGACTTGTGGCCTGAGCCGACACGGGCGTGTCGTGCCGCACCTGTACCCGGAACACCAAACAATGTCCCGATTCTTAGAGCCCTTGCAACTTAATTGTGTGTCCTTTCTACATTTTTTTTAGAAAATTTCCCAACGGCTATAAACTAGCTGTTAGGGATTTTCTGCAAAAAAAATTGCAAAGTGAAACCCCAACGGCCAAAATGGCCATTGGGGGGTTTTATGCAATTTTATTTTGCAAAAAACTTCACTTCTCATCTATAAATACTCCTATATTCATCCAAATTAATTTTTCATACCGCACTCAAATAAACTACAACTCTCTTCATCTCTCTAATCTTTCCAAACATAAAGCTCAAGCAACAAAGTTTATCAAGATTCAAGCTTTCGACTCTCGAATTAGAAGAAAAAAATCAAGCTTCATTATTCGATACCATCCTCCTTCAAAGAGCAAACATACGTGGCCCTCTCTCCTCTATTCATATATGCAAATCTCAACTCTCAAGCTCTCTTTTCAGTTTGAGGTGTTGAGGTACACATTTAACTTTAAGCTAAATTTAATTCGGCAATTTTTGTGATTTTTTACTATGGATCTATACTTATTCGGTGCTTCTTCTTCTCAAGCTAGGGTAGTTTACTCATTTTTTTCAGAAAAAAATAATACCATTTTTTGCAAGTACCATTGAAGACCCTCCACATCGTTGCCTAACACGAATACATAGATTCTTCTAATTTGTTGGAAGAATTATTTTGAAAAATTTATAGATGATGGTATTACAAAAACTAAATGTAAACTTTGTCAAAGACCTAACTCCTTCCCTAAGATAAGTAGGATGGTTAATCCAAAAAGACATTTAGAAAAAGCACACCCACAAAATGAGCCTCAACAGATACAACTAAACACATAAAGAGGTACTTTAGGAATATTTAAATACAATCCTATAACTGATTAAAAAAAAACAATTAGCTACTTATATAGTGCATGCCAAACAACCATTTTATATGAGCGAAGACCATAAATTTGAAAATTTTCTTAGAAAGGCACATAACCCCAAATTCAGAGAAGTCCAAATATCAACATGTAAATCTGACATAGTTAAAATATATAATAATTGAAGACAAGTATTAATTGCAATTTTAATTTATTTAATTTATATAGTTGGCATAACTTTCTATTGCTGGGAAGGATTAAATGGTAGTCATTTTTTTTGTGTAACAATCTATTACATAAATCAAGATTGGCAAATTCAAAAAAGAATAATATGGTTTAAAAGATTTGAATTTCTTCACAATATACATAATCTTTCTCAATCTTTACTTAGTGTTTTTTTGGCTTTGGAATTTAATGATTTTTTTATTTCCCTTTATAATTCTTACGAAAATACGTCCACAATTGAAATTTTAAAAAAATTTATTAAACTAATTTTACAAAGGAAATTATTTTACATTCGTTATCTTAGCTACATAATAAATTTGTGTGTTCAAGATAGACTAAGAAATGTAAACGAATCTATAATTAAACTTAGAAATATAATAGTATTCATAAAATATAGCGGGCCAAGAAGACATACTTTCAAACAAATATATTAAAATTTTAAAATCTCACAAAAAATTTAGCCCAGGATGTTAGAATAAGGTCGAATTTTATATTTAAGATGTTAGATGAGGCAATTAAATATAGAGATATAGCAAATCTATTTAACAAAATGGAATTAAAATCTTGAGTATTGGATCCAATGGAATGGAATCAATTATATTGCATTTGTAATTTTTTAAGAAAATTCGAATATGCAACTAAGACACTTTCTAGAACTTATTATCGAACAACACATATTAAAGTATATTATTTAACCAAAATTTATTATATTTTTTATTAAAATAGGAATAAACCTATTCTTAAGGATATTGTTGGACTAATGGAAATTAAATTTAGAAAATATTTTAAAAATTTTCCAAATTTACTTTATTTTACAACCATGATGGATCTATGAAAAAAATTAGATGGAATGGAATACTTAATATAATTATTTCATAGAAATATGAGTTATAAAATTAATGTTTAAGATCTAATAAATGATGTTAAAATATATTTGTATATTCATGTACTCTACATATGAAGATATTTATGATAACATATCCCTACATACAACAAACTAACTCAGCATTGAAGATGATGATACTTCAAAAACAATATTATCAACTTTATTCAACTGCAAAAATACTAAGCCAACACATACTTCTCCTAATGAGCTTCATTATTATCTTGATAGGGCCACAAGATAGTAATCAACATGACCATTATGAATCTTTTGATATTTTGGCTGGTAGAAATGACAAGAGAAAACATATCATGTGCTTTTCAATATGGCCCATGATATACTATTCTCTCCGGTGTCCACAGTAGTATCGAAGTCTGTTTTTAGCGCAGTGAAAGAGTGCTAAAAAAATAAAGGAGCTCAATAGCGGCAAATACAATGGAGGTGTGTGTATGTCTAAAGGCCTGGCTTGACACAGAAGAAACAAACCAAGGACTTACTGACGAATTGGAGTAAGAAAACTTACCCGAAGAAGATTGAAAATTGAAGACTTATATTCTTTTTACATCTTTACAATTGTATTTCTTTTCCATGTAATTTTTTTATAATTCATAGTTCTCAAGGAAGTAATGCAAAGAATAATTGAGAGTGACGGTTAGAATCCTCTTCCCTCTCTTCGGGCTTTGCATGATATCCCAAAAGATTTACAGAGTAATTTTATAAACTAAATGAAATTCAATAAAATAAAATTCAATTTTCATATTAATTATTTGGTTAATCATCTATTTTTACCATTCAAAAACAAATTTGTCAAAAAAAATAGCATTATGTGCCCGGACGAGCCGGCATGGCCCGTGCCTAGTGAGCCATGCCTCTAGGCCAGTCCCAAGCTAAAGCCCGGGACGCCATGCATGCCTCAGGCACGGCATGGTCCCCATTAGGAACGGGTCGTGCCTGGCATGGCACAGGCTTGACACGCACATGTCATGCCTGTGCCATGTCGAGCATTTCCCAGTTGTTGGCCCTAGCTATACCAGACCTCATCAGCTCTCAACCTATGTTCTTTATTGAAATATTGTAAGAAAATTTTATTTACTTTATTAAATAGTTTATTTGCTTTCTAGAGTAAGATTTTACTTGTTTTCTAGGAATTTAGGTTTTTTTTAAGTATTGCGTAAATAAAAATATTATTTTTATAACTAGAATCATGCATAACTAAATTTCATAGTCTTAAAATGCAGATGAAATTAGTTTAATAGTTTTAACATGGATATTTCTCAATTTCTTCTTAAAAAGAAATAAAGTTAATTTTTTTTATAAATAAAATAAAGTTAGGACTTCGTATATCATAATTCTTTGATAGATTTTGCTTAATTAATATTTTGATAATATTTACTTAGATGAGATTTGGATTTATTCTTTATTTTTATTTATGGAATTATTAACTTGATATAATTTGATTTTAAGAATGATGCTATTTTTGATAATCTATACTTGAAAGCCACTTGATAGATTATAGTTGGGGGCTCTAAATTAAAAGCAAATTAAAATGATTAAATTTTTAATGTGCTACTTGATCGTGCATGTTAAAAAGTTAGGAAGAATAATATAATTCACTGTTAGGATATTATTTTAATGGATTTGAAATCCTAAATTAATTTTAGGAAATAAAAACTTATCTTTTTAAAATTAAAATATTATAGTTAACTTACTAGGATAAGAGAATTAGCAAGATAGTAAAATTCGCTAGATCCATGTGAGCTGTTTACACTATAATAAACACTTTGCATTTACAATAGTAAATTTCGAATTAATTATGCGCAGCATAACTTCTTAAACACAACACACATTATTGATACTTGCATTTTTTGTATCTTTATTGATATCTAAGCTTGGACAATACTATTTGGCCGATAGTGGAGGCAACAGATCCCCTGACACGACTCAACTCTCAGAGCATCTACACTAGTGAGGACGGTCCAAAGTCCCCTAACACTGAGGAGAAAGAAGGCATATTGGACATTGATCGCGAGGAGTATACTCATTGTTCGGGCACATAATACTCTCTCTGTTAATGTACTGCTGGATTTATGTATTTTGAACTTTATTTCTATACTTTATTTACTAGTAGCTTGTATGGACACCGTAACTTTTGGTGGTATGTTCTATTAATCTCGTTTTAATGGAGTACAGAGTGCTTTGGCTCACCTTAAAGACCTTAAAGAAAATAACTGACTTCACTCTTTCCAAGAATTTCTTTTAAGCAACTAATTATGACATTATTTTCTCCAAGACGTTCTTGAAAGCAACTAATTTTGACATTATTCTATCCAAGACTTTCTTTTAAGCAACTAATTATGACATCACTCTCTCCAAAAAGAATTTAACCTATTTAATAATTATTTGAATCAACTCCATATCCGTGGGGATCTCACGTACGCTTTCCCCCTTGACCAAACTCATGAATTCAGCAACCAGGTTAATTTCGTTATTTCAGCCAAATGCAAGACATAGTAATTCAAAGAGCATCTTCCAATTTTCAATTTGTCTCAGTATTGACAGTGGCTACTGATGACAACTCGCGCTTTTCATGTGTACAATCTACAAAGATGATGCATTCTAGCATGTGCATATGTCACCATTATCGTCATTGAAGTAGCCAATTAGCAACTTGTTGAATGTAGTAGACTTTGACCATGGAAATTCAAGAAGTATCAAGAAACTCTAGAAGCTTGATGAAGTTGAACATTTAACTTAGCCCGGAAGGAAGAAATATCTAGATGCTGATGAGTTGTAGAAATGATGCCGGTGCAACATGGTGAAGGAAAAGTTTTTATTGGATGATGATATTATAGGTGGTTAAGCAAATGCATTTCATTGGACAAATGAAATCATAGACGGCTATGTGATTATCTTAAAGTTTCTTTTGTTTCTCTATAAATAGATGTATTTGTGTGTGAGTTGTATTATCAGGTAGAAAGAGAGTGCTCTACTTTGAAATATTTTTCTTGATTAATAAAAGTTTGAGTTGTGAGATTTTTTTTGTTAAAAGAGTGAGATTTTATTGTTTTCTACCCATTAATGGTATTAGAGCGAGGTTGAAGAACACGACGAGACAAGTTTGTTGAAATTTTATTATGACATTTTCTAGCCAACTTGCACCTATTTCTACCACTTTTGACCATTACGGATCCATCTGTGACCACCGTTTGGTGAAATTTTGCCTCTAAAGCCATCAAATTTTTAGTTCGAGCTCATTATGGCCTCCTCAAATAGTTTTTTCTAGCCGCAACTGCCAAATTAATGAAAACAAATTATGAGAATTGGAGTATACAAATGAAGGTCCTCCTAGCATCCCAAGATCTATGGGTAGATTGACAATCAAGGCTACGCGGAACCAGCCTCTAAGGATGAAGAAGAAAAATTAAATGCAACTGAAAAACCGATACTCAAAGAAGTAAGGAAGGAAGATCAGAAGGCACTGCACCTAATATATTAGACAATAGATGAAGGAAATTTTGAAAAAGCCTCCTCCATTAAAAATGCAAAGGAAGCATGGGAAATACTTTGAAGCTCATTTCGAGGTATTGAAAAGACAATGCGATTCATCTACAGATGTTTAAAAGCCAGTTTGAAACACTAGAGATGAATGAAAGTGAGTCAATCTCAGAGTATTTTACTCGAGTCTTGATGATAGTGAATAACATCAAGCACAATGGAGACAAGATCAAAGATCAGCAGGTACTAGAAAAAATTCCTTCATTCTCTGAATTCAAAATTTGATAATGTAGTCATAGCTATTGAGGAATCCAAAGACCTCAGTACTCTGGAGATGCATGAGTAACAGATCAATAAGAAAGCCTCATCAAAATCTCTTGATCAAGCACTACAATCAAAACTTTCTCTTCAAGAAAATACAGAAGAAAAATGGGATTGACAACCAAGTTGAGGAAGGGGCCATTTTCAAAGAGGACGAGGTTTTACTAATAGAGGAAGAGGAGTAAGATTTAACAACAGTAGCGGATATGGAAGTCAACAATAATTTTATCAAAGGGAAAGAGGACAATACAGAGAACAAGGCAGAGGACAAGGAAGAGGAGGTTTCAATCACCAGATTGTTGATAAAAGGAACATGTAGTGTTATAACTGTCATAAGTATGGACATTATAGCAATGAATGCTATGAAGAGACTGCCAAAGTTGAAGTCAGCGAGGATACCAACTTTGATGAAACAAGTGATCCAAAATTACTGACATTGATGGCTCATCATACAACAATTAAAAATGAAGAAGTATGGTTCTTATATATGGGAGCAGGCAATCATATGTGTGGGAGAAAACATATGTTCATAATGCTTGATGAAACTCCGCAAGTTCCAGTAAAAGGAAGAGGTAACATTTTAATCAAGCTCAATAATGATGGTCACAGTTATATTACTGATGCTTATTATGTGCCGGATATCAAGCACAATCTGTTAAGTCTAGGAGTACTCCTAGAAAAAGGATATGACATCAGATTGAAAGACTCCCACTTGATAATCATGGAAATTCAATCTCCTCGGTACGAATTGTCCAAAAATTGAATGTTTGCTTTAAACAATTCTCATGACTCACCGAAATGCTTATGTAAAAGTTAGATTGATGCTCGTAGAAGAAGTACCTCAGCAAAATCAATTGCCAAGTAATGAAACAAGCAGCCCACAATGCCCTGCTCGAAGTTCACCCACATTATCGAAAGATTCATCCCCTACAATAGCGTCATCTTCTGATGAAAGGCCGAGAAGACTAAGGAGCTTAAGGGAAATTTATGATGCGATTTATGATGCGACTGGACAAACAAGATGATCACATTGAATTGTTCTATTTGTTTATTGATAGTGAGTCACTTTCTTTTGAAGAAGCTACAATAGATAATAGATGGAGAAAAGCAATGGATAAAGAGGTTAACTCCATTGAAAAGAAAAACACATGGAAGCTCAGTGAGTTACCTGAAGGGAAAAAGACCATTGGAGTAAAGTGGGTGTACGAAATCAAAAGGAAGGCACAAGGCGAAGTTCAGAGGTATAAAACAAGGCTAGTTTCAGAAGGTTACTCTCAAAAAGCTGGAATTGACTATAGAGAAGTATTTGCCCCTGTTGCATGCATGGAGACAATTTTATTGAAATCTACAATTTTATTGTTGATTTCACTGGCTGCACAACACAAATGGAAGATTTACCAACTTGATGTCAAGAAACATTTCTAAATGGCTATCTTGAAGAAGATATATACGTCTAGTAGCCACCAAGATATGTATGTGATGGCCATGTAGATAAGGTGTATAAATTAAAGAAAGATTTTTATGGACTCAAGCAAGCCCCCCAAGCATGGAATACCCTTACAGGTAGTTACTTCAGAAAGAATGGGTTCATACAATGCCCGTATGAACATAGAGTGTATGTAAAACGAGAACAAGATGGAGGCATACTGCTTGTATGTTTATATGTAGATAATTTGATTTTTACAGGCAACAATCCATCCACGTTTAAAGCCTTTAAGGAATGTATAATGAAAGAATTTGAGATGAGATATTGGATTGATGGCGCACTTCCTCAAGATTGAAGTTAAGCAACAACAAGATGGGATTTTTATTTCTCAAGAGTACCTACGCAGCAAATATTTTAAGGAAATTTGGAATGGAGAAATATAATCCGGTTACTACTCCAATTGAAAGCGGATTGGAACTACGCAAAAGTAAACATGGTGATATTGATCCTACATATTTTAAGAGTTTGGTTGGAAGTCTTAGATGTCTAACATGCACCAGACTAGATTACTATATGGTGTAGGATTGATCAGCAGATACATGGAGACACCAGATTAGTCCCATCTTAATGCAGAAAAAGAATACTCTGCTATTTGAAATGTACGATCAATAATAGCTTATTTTATGCATCAACTGATGATTTTAAACTCATCGGTTATTCAGACAGTGATTGGGAAAGAGACATAGATGAAAAGAAAAGTACAATTGGGTACGTATTTTTCATCGGAGAAAACAACATTCACATGATCATCAAAGAAGCAATCAATTGTCACATTATTTAGTTGTGAAGCTGAGTACATTGCCGTAAATTCAATTGTGTCATGCTATTTTGTTTCGAAATATGCTGATATGTTTGGGATTTCCTCAAGAAAATCCCACTGAGATTTATATTGATAACCAGTCTGCAATTGCACTTGTAAAGAATCCAGTCCATCATGAAAGAGGCAAACATATAGACACACATTTTCATTTCATACGGGAGCACATAAAATTGAAGGAAGAGGAGCTATTACCATGCATGACAAATGATCAAGCAGCAGATATTTTTACGAAGCCACTGAAGCATGACGTGTTTACCAAACATAAATTTATGCTTGGGATGGTCAAGTTTAAGGAGGGATGTTGAACGAAGTAAACTTTGACCATGGAAATTCCAGAAGTATCATGAAACTCTAGAAGCTAGAGGAAGTTGAACGTTTAACTTGGCCAGGAAGGAAGAAATGTCCAGATGCTGATGAGCTGTAGAAATGATGGCGGCGCAACATGGTGAAGGAAAAGTTTTTATTGGATGATGATATTATTGACGGTTAAGCAAATGCATTTCATTGGACAGCTATATGTGATTGTATTAAAGTTTCTTTTGTTTATCTATAAATAGATTTACTTGTGTGTGGTTTGTATTATCAGATAGAAGAGAAAGTGCTCTGCTTTGAAAGATTGTTGTTGATTAATAAAAGTTTGAGTTGTGAGATTTGTTTTGTTAAAAGAGTGAGATTTTATTGTTTTCTACCCATCACAACAGCCATGTGCTCTTTATGAAGTTTTAACCTTATAAGGCCATCTTCTTCCTTGTAGTCAACTACTTGCACATCCTTCTGTTATTTTGATATCATAAGTTTCCTATACGGATGTATATATCCTCTCTTCCTGTCAGTTTTGGTAGTTGGCCTCGCATGCATTGACTCGTGCAATCTTCCCAATTGCTTTGCCGTGGGAGCTTGCTACCATCTCATTTTGTCCATTAAAACCGTGAAGTTTTTCTGTTCCATTGCATTAATTAATCTATTTCTTATCCCATGCAAATCATATGTATAGATCCAATGTAACCTCCGCCATTTAAAGTCAAAAAATAAAAAAACAGAACAAATGTAACCTTCTTCTGATAATCGCTCTGCAGTTGGAGTGAGTCCATGCATGCATGCAACATCAGTCTTTTTGATACAAAGTGACCATGATTCAGTGAAAACTTAAAAATACAGCAACTACATTCAAATTATATTTTCATCAGAATGCATCAATTATGCACTTGTTTCTACGGTGGCAGAAATTAAGCATAGAATTCAAAAAGATGAATAAAGAAAGGGATGCTATTGTAGTAATTAAAAAAATGCTGACTCTATACAAGGTATCACATGAGATATCTCTACTATTATAACCATAATACCTTTGACTCCATGTTCGACTGAGGTCCACCATAAATCTAACTATACATTTTAGACAATATTATTAGTAGCCACTCTATTAGTTAGATCACTTGATAAAAATAAAGTCGTATTTTAAACTTCTACCATTGAAATTAATAAATGTGTGAAAAGTAAAAGATAAAGTAAAATATAAAGAATGTTCAATGTGTCATTATGATGCTCCGAAGAGACAAAAATTGTTTCCATTTGATGCTCTAAGAAGAGTCATCATTATTTGCTTAAAAAAGAGTACCGGAGAAAGTGACATTATAATTAGTTGCTTAAAAATTTATGCTTGTATTCATCTTATATCTATTGGTATCCGGAAGCTTTTTGCAAGTGGAACATGCATGCTAAAAGTCTAGTTTATGTATAACAATTTATGCAGTACACCCCCCAGTCCCAAAAGTTAAGTCTCTGCTCTTAAGCTGAAGCTTTTCGGTTAAAATAGGTCTCAGCTCAGCCTGTATTATGATTTCAATTGGAGAAGGAGCATAGCTGGAATACAATTACAAAAGATGAAGACCAAAATTTCCAAGATTTTACATCTTACGAATATGGAATGAGGCCATAACCACTTACTGCTCTAATCTTTCTAAAATTTATAAATAGAGAATTTATATACTCACATATGATCCTTAAATCTTTTTCATGGTAGAATATTTCATGTTGGAGTGGAGATTAATTATTAAAATTAAAACGAGCTATACATTGCATCCAATTATGCCGTGATCCCTAAATGATGAACAAAGTGCCTAATGAAGACTTTTTAAATAATTTATTACCGAGGGACTACATTAACACATGAATTGAATAATTAAAATGTAAATAGAGAGATGAATGGTTGATGATTTGAAGTACCAGAACTACACTGAAGTAATATTTTAAAGTGAATTTTAAAACAGTCATAGAAGAAAGCTCTGACATTAGTCCATGTGTGTCTATGTACATAATTTTCCAAGTTGAAATAGGAAATAGCGACTGAAGAACAATACACAATCTTACATTTCTTATATGTGTTGGATTGGTTGGATAATTAATAAGAAGTCTAATAGAAAACAATGCTTTTAATCGTGTTCCTTGTGATATGATCCTACTCTAATCCTTTTGGGTGGAAGCGTTCAGAGAAAGAACTCTTGTCAAATACATTCCACATTAGCAACACAAAATAATTTCTGATGCAACTCAAAGTAATGTCCAATGTGGTAAAGCAAACAGTTTATGTAAACATTCCTACTTCAGCAACTTGGTTTTTGATGTCAAGAAAACATCAGGTGCTTCCATTATCATATCAATCAGAGAGGTTTGCATACTATATGATTACAAACTTATCTAAATAAAGCATTTGGATATTCTCGTCTGGGGATGATAGCTGTTTTATGCCTCATCATTTTCTCATGCCTGACATCTTGACATAGATAACAGATAATAAACTTCTATCATTTTTTTTTTCTATTAGAATTGTTCTTTTTTTTTCTTTTTTTCTTTTTTCCATGAGATTGAACTAGTTCATAAGCATACTGTCTAAGAATCACATGCCTGACATCTTGACATAGATAACAGATAATAAACTTCTATCATTTTATTTTCTGTTAGAATTGTTCTTTTTTTCTTTCTTTTGCCATGAGATTGAACTAGTTCATAAGCATACTGTCTAAGAAGTTCTTCTACATGTGCATTGATTTGGTAGCTTATAAAAAGGAGAAGAAAAATAATAGTGAAGAATGGTGAATAATTAACAGAATTATCTACGACAAATATTGTTGCAGAGCACTAAGATTAAGCAGGAGATTTGGAATTGGCAAAAACTAAAAAAACTGATGCATGCAAGTACTTAGTGTTAAAATCTAAGTTTTGGTTCAGTGCCATGGGATTGAGGCCGAGACCCGAGTATGTACGAGCACTTATATAACAATGGAGAATAGTTCTATCTTATCCACAATTTTCATAATTTACTTTGATGACTAAGACCAATTGAATATATGATTAATATACATAGAATAATTGTTTATCTTGTTTGTTTAGTCATTTATTCATTTATTTATTTATACTTGTTTACATTCTTAATTCATATATTCATGAACAAAAATGACATAAACATGCCCATGCACATTGATACTCATGTATAGTAAACCTTTTTCTCTCTTTAAAGTATTACTTGCTGGATTTAATACTCTAGGTTCCGAACCCAGGTTTTGAGAAAGTGGAAGGAGAAAATGCATCTATTGAAGATCCATACTTCATGGATCAAGCCGAACGTCAAGAAGAGGTGGATCTACTATTACAATCTTGAATATACTGTTTATATTTCATTTTGTCGGTACTATTCATTCTTTTGATTCTTTAGTTGCACATATGTAGAATAGCATGCCCTTTTCATATAATAAACCTTGTGGTTTATAAATGTAAGCTCAGTTTCAGACATGTTATTTATTCGTATTTTGTGGCAGTAGTCACGGTTATTCCAAGATCCTGTGACTATTGAGTTGTCTAATATTATTTTAAGTATTGTTCTCTATTTTGGAAAACAGCTCTAAAATAGGAGCATTACAGGATGGTATCAGAGCCTAGGTTTAGGTGGGAGATCATAGAACTACTACTACATGAGAATATGTCTGTGACTTATTCTAGTTAATTGTTCCTTATTTTTTAATGTCTACTTGATCTAGTATCGTGTCTATCCTATCATGTCCTTTTTATTTGACTTGTCTATCTTTGGTATTCCAATTATTGACTCCTATCTTGTTCGTCGCACAATGTCAATCCAATTTCTTTGAGTGCGAGTCCGAGGGATGAGATTGCAGAACTTAGAAACCAGGTATAAGGAGTAGCATAGACCTAATAGACCACGATAATATTACTAAAAAGAATGTTGCAGTCCAAGAAGCCGCATAGGACAGAGATGGTGTAAGATTTCTGGAGGCTGCAGCCATTGGTATTTTCTAGAGCAGAAAGACCATTGAAAGCTGAGTAATGGATTTACTGAATCTCTTGAAGGTGGTAAGAAGCCTGAAGGAGAATCGAGTAATGGTGGTGTATATTTAGCTGACCAATGTACGCCATGAAAATTGAAAAATATTTTATTGACAATTTTTCAATAAAGAGATTACAATTAATTACGGTTTTCCATTTACAGAAGATGAGGAAAATCTAATTCCCTCTTTATTTAAAGCCGGGTTCTGTAGTAGCCATGATAGACGATCCTGCTCTTCATTGACACTCTAAATAATTTCTTTGGTTGGCAAAGATTTTAAGCTCTTCGAGAATTCTAGCACAAGTACTCAAATAGAGATAATCAAACTAAGCAAGAACCAAGTATCCAAGTGATTAACTCCTTTCTTAGCCTAGCCTTTGGCTATTTATAGAGGTTTAGAAGACCTTTGAATTGGTGTAACAATCCAATTAATGGCCTCATT
The DNA here is from genome assembly GCA_036321105.1 of Dracaena cambodiana. Lineage (NCBI taxonomy): Eukaryota > Viridiplantae > Streptophyta > Magnoliopsida > Asparagales > Asparagaceae > Dracaena > Dracaena cambodiana. The sequence goes on from JAYEPQ010000015.1 coordinate 23,207,737, forward strand.
GATTGAAAATTAATTCTTTTTCCTTTAATCTGTTGGATTTATATTAAATCCTCAGGATTTGTAGCCGACGTCTTTAATCCCCTGGATTTATAACTGAAATGGGGATCTTAGACTTTAGATTTGCATTTTGGCTTCTGGTAGCTCAACTGGTATGCTCAGACCCACATTTGAGTGTCACTGAAGATGATTTTCATTTCTTGATGCTTTAAAACAGAATTGCGATCCTTTGGGTTAAATTCGCATATGGGTTGCTCTTTAGAAGAGTTAGGCATGGATCTCTTTGTATTAGATGACCCGCGTTTGAGTCCCTAGTGGTGAGTATTGCTTCATTAGACCACGTTTGGGTGTAAACGAGGATAGTTTTTATCTCGTAAGAGTTTAGAGTGAAAATGCAACCCTCTGGAGTTCGTATTAATTATGTTTAACTCTAATCACGAGCTAAGAAATTAACTAAAATTGCAGATCTCCCTTTTATTGGTGATCTGCATTTTAGTTTTTTTACTAGATCCACATTTTTGAGTTTAATGGATCTTTGTGAGTAATTAATGCCATCCTGCATTTGAGTCCGAAACGCGACTTTGTGGGGCCCATCTTTATTAGCCTAATTTGCGAATCTCTTGGGTTGTAAATTCGCATTTGGATAACTTGAGAAATAAAATGCTATTCTGTGAGAGACACGTTTTTTCTTTCTTGGCTTCCGAAACGCGGATCTCTCTATGACAAATGGTCCATGTGTTAGCCAATTATTATAAATTCTTTCTTTCTTTTCTTTTCCTCAAAATTTTTGCTAGCAAAACCCCCTCCAAAGTTTTTAAAATTTCATAACTTTGATAGTGTTTTGAAATACTTTGGATAAACAATAATGATAAAGAAAATGCGACCCTATGGTTGAAAATGTGGGCCTGCTCTTTTTAAGAGGAAAACATGACCCTATATTAACATTGCAGGTCAACGCTTGAGAAAAAAAATGCAACCCGACATTAAAAATGTAGATCTGCATTTTGCACGATGTATCTGAAGTTTTGCCGCTTTTGCTGCCTTTTATGGTGCAGATATTGAACCGTCCCATGCACTCAAATGATATTTGGGCCAAAGATCTCGGCCGTCAAATCCTCTGGGCGAATATCTCGTCTATCAACAACTTTATATAAAGTACCTAGTCATTTCTGAAAAGATTTCAAATTCTCAGTTTTTCTGTCTCCAAGCTTCTTCTGGGTTCTTTGTCTTCAAGCTTCTCTAGGCTCTTTGTCTCTAGGCTTTTTCAAGCTTTTCTTCTTTTAGTCTTCGGGTTCTTCTGCTCAAGTTTTCTTGAAACTTTGGAAAAGTTGATAGAGAGGGTTTCATCTTCTAGTCAAGCTGTCGGTGGCCCTCAAGACCCTCAAGCCGCTTCTGGCTCTTCTTCCGCAGTGGTTCGGAAAGACCCTTGATCAGTGGTGAGTCTCTTATTTTGAACTTTATGATTCATGGTTTGTGCTCCATATCTTGGACTCATGAGACCATCATAATTTAGCTTTAACTCTTGATTTTCTCTTAATGCAGTAAACTATACTTTAGTCCTCCCTCCAAGAGTCATTACTTTGGCTATGTTGGCAGGTACAATGGCGAGGCTCGTTTTAGGCTTCACAGGGATTTTCCAGCTTGCGTCATGTCCAGCAGCCTAGATAGGAAGAACAAAATTCTATCTCCTACTCATTCTATTCTGAGGGAGATTATGACAAATGCTCCTTTTGAGGGAAAGAACAGAAAATTGCTGAATAAGCCCTCTTTCATGTTTGGAGATAATAAACAAACTCCCGATGATTGCTTAGATGATGGGGACTACAAGTGGCTCCTTCAAGTTAAAAATCGTAACTTGTTTCTTCTGAATATGGAAAGATATTACCCTTTTCTTTATCTTTAATCTGTTTCTATTCCTAGAATCATTTATTGGCAATTGAATAAAATATAGGATGGAGTTTTGTTAGGCAGTTTTAAAGTGCATGGTGCGTTTCCACTTTCTACTGGAAGGAACGTCTCAAGTTTAGTTCTAGGGTCATTAAAAAGGAATATCCCTTAGGTGAGATTCCTTTGGTTGCTACCTCTTTTCTACATCGATTTGTTGATGCAAAGGGGGAGTTCCAAGTCTAAGATTTCCATCCAGTAGGGTGGATTCATTCTTTTTCGAAGGCCTGGTGGGTGATGTTGACCGGTTATTTCCTGGAAACTTTTGAAGAGCATTTGAAAAATATAAGTTTTTATCCCATAATAAGGGCAGTCCAACATGGGATCCCTTCCAGTCGTTTTCATTTCTTTTATTTACTTGAATTGTATAATTCTAATACCTGCAACTTTTTTCATGCTTTGTGGTAAATTAGGGCTCGCACTCCCTAAAATGTATGAAATTTCAATACTGCTCATTGGAGAAATCCCTTATGAGGAATATGTTCCAACTGGGGAAGAACTTCATTTGCTGGAGGCTCAATATCCTTCAATCTATAAGACTTACTGGCAATTACTTTGCCATTACCTATTTGTTCTCGCATGTCTGGTGTCTGGCACCATGGCATAAAGCAAAAGAAATGGTTAAAATATTTTTTTCCAAATATTGAGTTAGATAATTCAGATTTCACTCGTCTTCCCACAGTTTTTGAACAAGATATTGAAGATAGGATTGCTCATTTTGGGACGAATGCTAATGTTAATGAATCAGATGAGGACATTTTTAAGGCTGGGACCTCCTTTGATAGTTTCCATTATTAGGCCCAACAACCTCTATTAAATCCGACTTTGTTGGCAGGTTTCTTGATGTTATGGTTAAAATATTGTATGGAGCCACAAGAAGCTCTATCGGTTGGAGTAGTATATCCAGCGGTATTGTTAGCATATGGTTGCCCACATAGCTTACTGTCGGCAATGGTTTGTGGTATTCAGAGTGGATTGAGAGTATTGATTGATGAATTTTGCAAGATCAAAGAAGTCCTTGATAAGGATGGCAACACGAGGACCAAGACTCCAAATCCACAAATAGAGCTTCCATATACGTATTTGATGGCTTGATTGTGTTGCATTACCCCTCATTGATGAGTCTGATTCACCCTCAAACTGACCTCAACTCACCGAAAGTCCAACATTATGAAAGATCTCAGTGGAAAGGTGGTTATATGGCTATGATTTGTAGACAACTTCAACATCATACCACTTTTGAGATGTTTAAGTGCTTCCTTATTTTCCAAATACCGATTATGGTGAAGAGTTCATGGGCTCGCCTGGTGGTGATAACTTCACTGCTCTGTCTCCTGGATGTTTCTGATGGTTGATAAGCATTCATCTTGGGCATTTGGTTCTTCGTATAGGGAACATTTGCTATATTTAACTTTATTACCCCAATCGTTTCTCCCATCAATTTGGATGTAATCAATTGTATGTTGGGAATCCAAACACATCCATCGATACTGTTGGCAATTTATTTGAAGGAGCCAGAGCCTAGTACCACTTCATATCTGGTGGTACGAAGGCTAGATTCCGTTTACCCTTGAAAACTCCAAACTTGTACATTTCCTTTTGTTTCACTAACTGGTATTCTGCTACCCACTCAGTTCCTCCCAATTTTGATGTAAATAGCACCTACTTGAGGGATATTAAAGCATGATTTTCTCAAAAGAAGGAGGACGGTAGCACAAGAGTTCCGGGAATAGATGAATATAGATAGGAATATGATAGTGAGGAAGATGATTCAAGAGATGAAAGAGACACCGCTACATTCCAGTGGATCAACCCATATCACCAGTTATTCCCGTGGCAGAAGGATCATCTTCAGGGATAGGATCTTCTCCTCAAAAGATTACTTCTAAATGGAAACGAGAAAAACGTCCCCGTGACTTTCCAGTCATCTCAAAAACTATTTTAGCTAAGACTGGTGCAGCAATTCTAAGTTCAACTGTCGAAGCTACTGAAGAAGAACAAAAAAAAGAAGACAAATCGAGGCTGCATCCTCATTCATTTAAGAAGCACCATAGCCAAGGGCTCATTATCAGAATTGGAGAGGGTACTCAAATAGTATCTGAGTTTCCCAATAAACCAATCATAGAGGTTCCCTCTACTATTCTAGTGACTGAGCTCTTGTCTGCTACTGAACCTCCTCTTATAGGAGTGCAAGCAGGTTCAGAAGAATAAATTCAAACTGCCCCAAAGAATACTGCAATCCATGCTCCTCTAATAGTCCAAATTGTTGACAATGATGAGGTGCAAGTTGTTGGGGAGGTCCGCACATTAGGCTCTTCTCCTTCAATGACATTGCCTACATATCATCAATCCGTAGAGACTGACCAAACTCGTAAATCTTTGCTTTGTGTAATTCAAATTTTGATTTCCTTTGCCAAATCTATGACTTTGGGATTTAATCTTATATTTTGATTTTTTTTTTTTTTTAGAAAGAGTTGATCATCCAGATGATGATGATGATATTGACGGCGATGATGTCCGTTCTTCCACTCCTCCATCAGATCATAACAAGTATACCTTTTTGACAGCATAAGAGAGAGGTAAGATATATGGTCCAGGGGAATCAAGTGCTCGACCCCAAGTGTTCTTTTTTTTTTTTACTTCATATAGTATAGTTTCAACCATTATATGTTTTTTTAATTTCTTTTGACCCTCCCCATTATTTTTAGAAATGCCATCTCCTGCTCCTACTTCCAAATAAATGCCTAACACCGAAGTCTCTTCTGCTGAAGTTCCTACTGAACTTGTATCCGGAGTTGACCCCACTGTTGTTATACCTAAAGTAACCACTTCTTCTGTTGAAGCTACTACATTTGAAGTTGTTTCTACTGTTGAAGTTGTTGCCCCTGCTGAAGTTGTTGTTTCTTCAGCTCAGGATACAACATAGATTACTTCACTTCTAAAAGATCCACTTCTCCACTTGTCCCCAATCGTTGAAACTGCTGAAACTACATCTACTTCTTTTGCCGCACCTGCTACATCTACCATCTCTTCATTGCCACCAGCAAGCTATATAGAAGTTGATGCGCTTGCTAATGATTTATTTTAGTATTCCGTTAAAGTTTTCTTCGATTTCCTAGACCATTGTGTTAACATGGTTCTGAAGGGGAATTCTTTTGCCACAATTGCCACCCTCCTGAATCTCTATGTGACTGGCATAACAAGCATTGGAGGAGAAGAGAAAGTAGCTCCTTACAAATTGATAGTGACTCAGCTCCAAGATTATGCTGATATTTTGTTGAAAATCAATAGTACTGACAAGTCAGAAATGGTTGAGATCACTTTCAAAAGATTGATGGAGGAATAGTTCAAGCTCCATAAAGAAGTTCAGAGGAAAATTGATGGTCATCAGGCCCGTATTGACAAAACTCAATTGACTAACAAATCTTTATGTTCTCAAATAGAGAATGTTGTTGCTTCTATCAAGGGTCAGGATCAAGTTATTGCAAGAACTCAGGAAACCATTACTAAAACTGAGGCTTATCTTGAAATGACTTTGAAGGAGAGTGAGGAGGCAATGAAGACCCTCACTGATTTATTTAGGCAATGTGATAATTTGAATAGAATTCTTCTGACAGAACAAGCAAAATTGGAAGCCCTTAAATCTGACCCAATGACCAATGTAACTGTCAGCGAAGAAGAATTGCGAAGATCGGCAGCTATTCAAGCTTATGAGACTATTCAATTAGAGATGAGTGATACTGAGGATAAAATCAAAACTCTCTTGATTCATTAATTTGTAATGATTTTCTTGATATTGCTCATAGAGCTTTTGTAATGTTGAACTAATATCGAATGGAAATATTTTGCTTGTGGGAAAATTCTGTTGTTACTCATTTAGAGGTAACTGTTAACTTGATGGATGATTCTGGTATTGATGATCAGAGATAACTGTTAACTTGATGATCATTGACTCTCTAATATATATTGTTCAGAGGTAATTATTAACATGACAATATAGGGTCATTATTCTTGCGCTCAAGTAGATTTGTGACGAATAAATAATTTTCTTGAATAGGATGAAGTAACTATTAACTTTTCCGAACAACTTGTGATTTCAGCTATTCAGTGACCTATTGTATAAAAAAATTTTGAGTTACTAGAGGTAATTTTTAACTTAGCAAATTTGCAGGAATGAAATTTGGTTTGCTAGAGCTAATTTTTAACTTAGCAAAATATTGTTTTACCAAAGGTAATTTTTTTAACTTGACAAAATTTGGTGGAATGAAATTTTGTTTGTCAGAGGTAATTTTTAACTTGGCAAAATTTGGTGGATTGAAAATTTGTTTGTCAGAGTTAATTTTTAACTTCACGAAATTTTTGAGGAATGAAATTTTGTTTGTTAGAGATAATTTTTAATTTGACAAAATTTGGTGGAATAATTTTTTGTTTGTGAGAGGTAATTTTAACTTGACAAATTTTAGTGGAATGAAATTTTATTTGTTAGAGGTAATTTTTAACTTGATAAAATTTGGTGGAAAGAAATTTTGATTTTGCCATAGGTAATTTTTTAACTTGACAAAATAAAATTTTGTTTGTCAGAGCTAATTTTTAACTTGACAAAAATTTGAGGAATAAAATTTTGTTTTGCCAGAGATAATTTTTAACTTAGCAAATTTGGTGTTAGAAAATTTTTTGTTTGTCAAGGTAAAATTTGGTGGAAGGAGATTTTGTTTTGCCAGAGATAATATTTAACTTATCAAATTTGGAGGAATGAAATTTGGTTTGCTAGAGATAATTTTTAACTTGACAAAATTTGGTGGAATAAAATTATTTTTGTTTGTCGGAGATAATTTTTAACTTAACAAAATTTGGTGGCAGAAAATTTTGTTTATTAGTGGTAATTTTTAGCTTGACAAAATTTGGTCAAATGAAAATTGTTTATGAAATGCAACTCTATGAGAATCTGTATTTTTGAACAAAAACACAACTTTGTGAAATCCGTGCTTTTGAAGGTCTGCTTTTTTTACTTCTTCCATAGAGACGAAACGCGACATTGTGTTTATTCGTGTTTCAAACTCTTTTAGCTCTAAAACATGGAATTTGGAAGAAAAGAACTTCAAATTTGTCAAAGGTAAGAACTTAACATGACAAATTCATGGAATTTTTAGCAAACCCCAATTATAAACTGATTTGATTAGCCTTTACCAATTGTCGTTCGCTTTGGGCTAGTCATATTATTCCCCTTAGTATGATGAATTGTCAAAGATTTTATTTGGACTTAAATGCCAAACTTTTCTCATCTCTAAACCCTAGTTGTTTAGAGCAAATCATGCTCCCCCTCAGCATGGTGGAGTTGGTGAGAAACTTGTTCTCTTTTCATTACCTTGAAGGTATTGAGCATTTCATACTTTTCACCCCAGCATGTTAGGGTTGTCGAGGACCTTGTCTGAGCTTGCATGCCAAACTTTCCTCTATTCTTAGTCATAGAGAAGTTAGATTTATTTAGTACTCCTATTGTTGTGGAGAGTTATGTATTTGTAGCAAGTTAGCAAATCTTCATTCACTGTACTCCGTTGGGGAAATTGTTGAAGTAGCGGACCACCAAATATTGACTGCACATGAACCCCTTCTTGCAGATGAGCTCTATTTGATTAGAGGACAAATTGATCCTGTTTTGCACATTCATTAATCTCTTTATAGTCTTCGGATGCTTGGCATTTGAACGGACCAGTAACTAAGTCATAGTGTTGAATTTTTTTTCTTTTATTGGAGGAAAAATTCAAGTATGTGTATTAAATGATTTGATACTTCTGCATTTTCTTTTCCGCAGTATCAGTCAGAGTTGTAATTGAGAGTTATAAAAGAAGATATGTATCGCAAACCACTCAGTATTTGACTTGATTGCTTTTTTACTTTTACATAAGCTATTTGCATCAAATCAATGTCGCCTTTAAAAGGTTCGGGGTCTTTCTCCTCTATCGAAAACCAACTTAGCTTTTTATTAAGAGTAATATTTCCTTAGAAATTTCTTGTTGATTGGTACTATTATCTTGTCGTCGTTCGGTTTTACCAATCGGTATGCACCATTTGAATAAACAACATTAATGACAAAAGGACCTTCCCACTTTGGCTGGAACTTCTCTTTAGATTTTTAATTAGCTATGATCGGTCTTCTCACTAAAAGGACTAGATCACCTTTCTTGAGTGTTCTTTGCTTGACCTTTTTATTAAAGATTTTGGAGATTCATGCTTGATAAACCTCAATGCTTTGTTGAGCTTCAATTGCGTTGGTTAGATGAAACAAACTTTTAAAGAAGCTTCAAAATGGTCTTATTGAAGGCTTCTGCTAAACCATTGGCCGCAGGATAGTGTGGAGACGAAGCCACACTTTCGATCCTATATTTGTTGCAAAATCTGAAGAATGACTGACTCATGAACTGAGGTTCATTATCATGAACAATTCTCCTATGTACCCTGAAGTGGTATATGATATGATGGTTGATAAATTTGGTCACGTCTAATATTTCACTTCTATTAGGGGAACAGTTTCAGTCCATTTTGAAAAGTCGTCAGTTATGGCCAATATGAACCGGTGACCCTTTGTTGATGGTGGCAAGATCGATCCAATAATGTCCATTCCCCGTTGTTCAAACAGCCATGATGTAGTCATTGGATGGAGATATTCGGGTGCTTGATGTATGAAATCTACATGTATCTGACATACTTTGCATTTTCTAGCGTAAGTAACAACTTCTAATATCATCTTGGGCCAATAATATCCCATTCTTCAGAGTCGACCCTAAAGTGTTGGTCTTGGTTGATGTGCTCCACAAACGCCACTATGAGCTTCTTCCATTACTTCCTGAGCTTCTTTATTAGAAAGGTAGCGAAGCAATTTCTATCATAGGATTTTCTATATATGGTCCGAACTTTGGCATTATAATAGAATCGAATAGCTTTCCTTCGAATTCTACCGCTTTTTGTGGTCTTCTAGTAATATTCTATAAAGAACAAAATCTATATAAGGAAATCGCCAATCCCTTGGTTCGAGATCATTTTCAAGGGTGTGTACTTCATGTACTTCTTGTTTGTTATTCAAAGTTAACTTCGTTTTGAGTTCGTTCTTCGGATAGAACAATTCTTTACTTCCCACCTTTATGCATTTGTTAGCATCTTTAGGCAATGCTAAAGTAGCAGCCAACGAGGCTGTGAGACCGCATAACTATTCTAATAGCGTGGCACATGACTGATATAGAAGCCATTGAGACTATCAACTATCTTCATGACTACTTGATAATAAGGTAGGGGATCTTCTATAAAGCCCCACTTTCCGTAGTGTGGAAAGCTGGAACATTCGGCATCGAATGATAACTCATCAAGCCTCAGTAAATATTACAGTCATATTAGAACAGAAATATGGGCAAAATATAAAAATATAAAATAAATTTTTTATTTAAAATAATAATATTTTTCTACCTTACATAATATTCAATAAGAAAATAATAAACTAGAAAGGCCATCAACCTTGTAGCTTCGCCTGCTTCTAAAAAATATATTGAGTCATGTTCTATCTCTTGCAGGTCTACCGATACGTAATAATCTATGTCTGGCCATGCATAACTAGGATCATTAGTAAAGCGATCCCATAATATATAATAAAACATATAAAACAATGATATCTCAGTAATTAAAAAGACATACAATTTTAAACAATAGAAAATCTCATATTTTAACACTTTATATGTCTTATCAATTTGTCTTTTTACTAACGTCTTTTAATTACGGTATTTGAAAATTTAGAAGAATATGAACTTGGCTGGTCTGAACGCATCCCCCGTATACCCCCGAAAAAATAGAATAGTAGGATGATCGGAGCCTATCCTGATCCTCTAAAAAGGGAAACAGTGGCAGTTTTGATCGGACCTATTCCAATCCTCCCATATGGGAAATAATGGTGTAGTTACGTTCAGCCATCAAATTATATGGATCCTCAATTTTCTCCATAAACCCGGCGTATGTCAATTTCATGTCAATTTCAGTATCAGTCATTCAGTTCAGTAAATTCAGTTCATTATATGGATTTGTGATCATTAATAAAATTCAGTATTCAGTAATAGTAGTAGTAACATTAAGAAATAATGTAACAGTTTAGTAATTAATATTCTGTCATATATTATAGCAATCATGTCTTATCATATCTTGTTCAGTGTTCATTAAGTTTCCACATATAAAATTAAATCGTTAATAAAATAAAACATAGAACATAAAAGATAAAGTATAATTAATAGCATGTTTTTTAGTGAGTTAGACTCACTTTAAGATAAAATATAAGCAGTAGCATGTTATAGTGAGTTATACAACTCATATTAAAATAAAATATAATCATTATCAGGTTTATAGTGAGTCAAAGGACTCACTTTGGCCTTGATATCTGATGAAGTCTTTGGCCTAAGCGAGGAAATCTTCGAAGGTTCTCAAAAACTCTCCTTGGTTGAATCCTTTTCTCTTTCTTTCTCTACTTCTCTTCTTTCTCCCATATTTTGCTTTCTTACTTCGCTTTTTTTTTTGTTTAGGAAAAGTGGGCTTGCTGGGGTCTATTTATAGGGAATTAAGAGTCCTATTACTACTAATAGTAGGAAAAACCAATATGGATTCAAATTGGATTCACTATCATAATTAAAGACGGAATTCCAAAAGTTATGGAACCCAAATAGGAATCTGGATATGAAAACCAAATTTGAATCCGAATCCTAATAGGTATAGGAACCAAATTAAATTACATCAAATTAATTGGATGAGAATTGAATTCTACATTAATTAGGCTAGTCTATTTTACTACCTCAACTAGGATTTGGATTGGATTTCTATTTATATTTAATATCTAGTCAAATTAGAATCCAATAAGTTAAAGAAAATCAATGAACAAGTCGTTGATGGCTTCACCAAAGCACTCTCGCAACCAAAATTCATGAAGTTCTGATCTCTCCTTAGCGTATTCCGTTTTGCATCAAGGGGGAGTGATGAAGTGTGATGCAAGTAACCATATTGTTACATGATCATAATCATGTGTTAGTAGAGGTATTAGTGGAGATTAGTTGTTAGGGAAGTTGGATAGAAGTGGTAGTGGAGGATACCATGTCTTTGTTAGTTTTGCTTTGACCATGTTTTTAGGAGTAAATACTATATGATCTAGTAGTGGATAGTAGTTGGTAGGCCACTTAGTGTCATACTAGCCTATTTAAATCCCATGTATGTCAGTGTTTTTTGGTGCCTCAGAAAAAATTTTACTTCTCATATTATGATATATTAGTTCTTCTTATCTTTGTCCACTTCACTTGTTCATTCTTCTACAACAGGTGGCATAATCTTCCCTAGTTGTCTCTGATGGGTCATTGTTTTTCTAGTGGTTAGGGAGTTGGGTCACTGTTTGGTTGTTTCGCTTTACAATGCATTGCTACAAAATTTTCCATGGCTCTTTCTCTTGTATCTCCCAGAATATAAGAAGCTCTGTTAGAGAGGTTAAAGGTTGTCCATTGTATTTCTTCAGCTGAGACATATGGAATGTATTATGGATCTTTGCATTTGAAGGAAGTTGGAGCTTATCAGCCACTTTTCTCATCTTTTCTATGATCTCATATGGACCATAGTATTATGCAGCAAGTTTGTGAGGAGTTGACTCCTTAATAAAGGATTGTCTATAAAATTGTACTTTGAGAAGAACTAGAGTACCTACTTCAAATTGTCTTTCAGTCCTTCTTTTATCACCATAAAGTTTCATTCATTGTAGGGCTTTAAGAAAATGATCTTTTAGCAACTTGAGCACCTGATCCCAATCAAGTAGAGAATCTTCCATAGCTTATACACTTGCAATTTTGGGGGGTGGTCTTCCATAGACAATTTCATAGGGTGTATAAGCAGTAGAAGCGTTCCATGTGGTGTTATGCCAGAAAGATGCCCATGACAGCCATTTACTCCATTCCATTGGCTTAGAATTGCAAAAACACCTTAGATATGCTTCAATACATTGGTTCACCCTCTCTGTTATTCCATCTGTTTGCCGGTGGTAGGCTGTACATGGCTGCAATTTGGTCCTTTGGGCTTGAACAGCTCATTCCAAAAGTCACTAGTGAAAATTCTATCTCTATCACTAGTAACTGAAGTAGGAACGACGTAAAGCTTTACAATTTCATTACAAAAGAGAGATGCTATCTGTATTGTTGTAAAGGGATGCTTGAGAGGTATGAAGTGTGAAAACTTTGATATTCTATCAATAATTACCCCAGATAGTGGTTTTTCCATAACTCATTGTTAACCCCTCAATGACATCCATGGAAAATTCTTCCCATACCTGATTAGGCATTGGTAGAGGCTTTAATAATTCATGGAGAGAAATAGATTCACCTTTTTCCTCTGACACACATCACAACATCTCACTTTTTGTTTGATCATTGATTTCATTCCAACCCACCCGAAAGTTTTCTTGTTTCTTTGAAAGGTTCAATAATAACTAGAATGGCCACCTACAAGTGTATTATGGTGATCATGAATTTTTTTTTCACATAATGCATTTTATGGAAAAATGATGACCTTGCCTTTGTAAAACCAAACCCCATTCAAGAGCCTGTAGTGGTGATGAGAGGGAGAACCCGTGGCCACTTCTTTTGCATGGAGTGGAAGTAAGAATATTGTTGTACCATCTCCTACACTTTAGAAAGTCAAGAAGGTTGGCCAACAATAATTGAGGTTGAAGTTTATTCTATTGTAGAGGTAAGATTAGTTGCAAATTCTTCTCTCCTTCTAGATAATGCATCTGCACCTAAGTTCTCCTTCCCTTTTAATATTCAACAAGATAATCATATTTAATTAGTTTGAGTAACCATGGGAGCTGAGATTCTTGCTTGTATCTCTGGTCCAGTAGTATTTAAGGCTCTTTTGATATGTTTTTATCACAAACTTTCTTCCCAACAAGTATTGCCTCTATTTCTTAATGGCTAATACTATAGCCATCATTTCCTTTTCATACCCATCATTTCCTTTTAATGGCTCCTAAACCAACAGCTGAAGTGTCATACTCAACAACAAATTCTTTGTCAAAATTGGACATCTTAAGAACAGGTAGAGACATGAGTACTTCTTTGACTTTGGCAAAAGATTTCATGGACCTGTCAGACTATTTGAAAGCCTCCACTTTTACAATTTCATTCAAAGGTGCTACCATACCCCGTGATGCCAAAAATCCCTCTTAAAGCCTTCAGTGTAGCTGGCATTGGTCATTTGGCTTTAGCTTCAATCCTTTTATTGTCTACAGTTATGTCATTTGGATTAATGATATATCTAAGATAGCCCACTTGCTAACTACCAAACTAGCTTTTGCTGAATTTTGCATATAATTGATTATGTCTGAGTGTTTCAAGAACTGGACTCAAGGGTTGAAGATGAGCCTCCAAGTCTTTGCTATACACAAGGATGTTGCCAAAGAAGACCAAGACAAATCCCCTTAAGTATTGTCTAAATATGTCATTCATCAGATTCTGGAATGTAGAAAGAACATTGGTGAGATCAAAAGGCATAATCATAATGGCCATTATGTGTTTTGAAAGTTGCCTTGGTAATATCGAACTTTGCAACCCTCACCTGATGATATCCAGAATTGGCATCTAACTTAGCAAAGTATGCTATGCCATTTAATTCATCTAATAGATCATCTATAAGGGATGTAAGGATCTTATCGTTTATAGTATGTTGATTGAGAGATTTGTAATCTATGCACACACATCAACTTCCATCAGATTTTTTCACAAGGACCACTGGAGTGGCAAATGGACTGATGCTTGGTCTAATTACACCAGATTGGAGGATTTCTACAATATTCTTTTCAATCTCACTTTTTTGGTAAAAAGGGTACCAGTATGGCCTTGCATTAACAGTAAAATGAGAGTTAGTTAAAGGTATATGATGATCACAAGAAAGTTGAGGTGGAAGCTCCTCTGGAACAGAAAATACATCTTCAAATTCCTCCAAAAGCTCTCAAAGTGAATCTGATATTAGTTCTGTGTGTCATCAGTTGAACTGACACAAACTTGCACAGTATAGACCATCCCTTTTGTTAATATAATTTTGGCTAACTTTTCTTATCCCATTAACTCCATAGCACTAGGTACTAAACCCTTCAATAGAATAGGTTTTTTCTTTTGCTAAAGTTTTAAAGTCATCCTGGATAAATGCCACAAAGTTGGATTAAAGCTTTTCAGCCACGCTGTTCGGAGAATGACTTGAGAGTCACCAAGGGTATAATCAACAAATTAGCCAATGTTTCAACCCCTGGTAGAGATATTTTAGTACTAGGACAATTCTCTCTTTCTTCAAATCTCTCACCACCTGCCACAGTTACCAGAAAGGGTGATATCTCAACAACTTCCAAATTTAATTTTGCTTCAGTAATGGAATCAATAAAGTTATGTGATGCCCTAGTGTCCACCATAAATCCCACTTTTTTCCATGAATTTGGCCAACCAATCTAATAGAACTCACACCCAGTGTTCCCATTTATTTATTTAGCTGTCAGTGAAAGAATTTTGTTATTTGATATTTTTTTCTTCAACACCTTCAAAACCCCAATCCTTCTCTTCCTTGAATTCAAAGGAAATTTCTAACCTATAAACCTTCTATTTTTGCATTTTGGCTAGCTTCATTTTTTTTCATTGCAGAAAAAACATAACCCTTTATCTCTTTTTTCATTGTATTCTTGGCTAGATAACTTTGACGCCGAATTATGTGTAGAAGTGGAGCAATTGAAATTGCTCTTTGTAGTGGAAGAGGGGTTGTCAAAAATTTTTCTCCAGTTTGTACTGCTATTTCTTTTTGGCCTTTTGCTGATTTCAGTAGCTTTTTCCTCCACCATCCTAGCCATTCTCATTGCAGCCTTCATAGTAGTGGGTTATTTGGCCATTATTTCATATCTAATAGGTTCTTTTAGACCACTTATAAAGCAACAAATCAAGAAATCCTCTGAAAGCCGATGAATGTGGTGAGAAAATCTCATGAACTCACTAAGATATTCTTCATAAGACTTTTTTTTTTAACTTGGACAATTCCCCTAAATAATTAAGGGTTGTGGAATGGTCATACACTGACAATAACCCACTTTCAAATTCATCCCAAGAAAGGAGTATCCTTTGTTATGAATAGTCCATCTATACCACTGTAAAGGACCATTTTCCAAATGGAGGGTAGCTTGTCTAATCTTCTATTCTTCACCAACTATATAAAATTCAAATAGTTACTCAATCCTATACAACCATTCATGAATTTCTTTCCCACCCAACTTTAAAAAATCTAGTATGGGCTTTATCTAATTACTCTTTTGCGAGCCTTGAATTAAAATTTTTTTGGGTTTATCTTATTCTTGCCATTCATGGTCCTTGGAGTTGCTTGATTGACTATTAAGAAAATTAGGAGGATTAGGAAGGATTGGTACCACTCTATCTTGATGCTAGACTTTGCTAGATTTTGCAGGTGGAGTTTGATTCTGAATATCAGCTCTCAAATCCAAGATTAGGTTCTTTAGCTCTTCATTATCACAAGATATATCAAGATCACGCTTCTACAACAACATTTTCAACTCTTTCATTTCTCCAATATGACCTTCAATGACTCCCTTCTCAGCCTATCAAATTTAGTTATAAATGGAGAGTATGATACACAATTTCCAACATCCTTGATAGGAGAGAGATCATGCCTTACTCTGATACTAATATTGCAATCCTTCTCAGATTTTTTGTTGCTGCTAGATCTTATCACTAGCATGGTGTTGGACCTATAATAGTTTAGGTGAAGAAGATGATAGAGGAAGAAGAAGAAGAAGAAAGTTTAGAAGAAGAATTGAGGTGAGAAGTGAGGAATTCTATTGACCAAATAATTCAAGGTTAAAAATATGACTAATCATCTATTTGTACAAAATAATTCCTCAATTTCCTTAATTCCACAGCTCTTGAATCTTCTATCATTTGTGGACATTTGCATGGGTAGCACAGAAGACAGTTATAACTGTCCAACTAAATTAACTAATCGAGAGCGAACATGGTTAGTGAGCTTACTCAATAGAAGCCCGACCCAGTAACTCGTTTCTTCAATTCTCAATTCTAGACCTGCTCCGGCAATCAGGAGCATGCACATAGCCCTTTGAACCAGGTATTTGATAGGATAAGTTTAGGGTTTTGGAGGCACAGGAGGATTAGGTATTGAGGAGGAGATAAGGGTCTGTTTAGGGATAGAGATTTTTTTCATCCTTTTCTCTAGGAAATTGTGGATTAACAAAGGAGTTCACGAGAATGGAAGAAAGAGAGAGAGTATGTGTGCGTAAGAGGGGAGAGAATGAGAAGAGAGAGGAGATATGACAGGGGAGGGGTGTTTTGATGAAAACATTGCACTTTAATGCATGTGATGTGCTCCATATGTAAAGGTTTTATTGGGCCACATAAGCATCATAGGAGGGTATTCCTCCTTCGCCACAGGTTTTCTAGTTTCCTCATATATATATATATATATATATATATATATATATATATATATATATATATATATATATATATGGACACACACACACATGTACATTGATAAAGTATACCTAAGGTGACGCCATGGAAGAGTTGCCTTTAAAAGCATCATAAATCTCAAGATAGTATTTGTGGAAGATATAAACCATTAATTGTGATATTCATTTTAAAATAATAGTATACAAAAAATCATGCATTATAGATATATTTTGACCGCGTATTGGATATGTGCAAAATGAACAGTTTTTCAACAATAGAACAAATAAAACCTCTTGATCGATTATAAAGAAGTGTCTAAATCGTTTATGTGCAATCTAAATAGAGCATGGAATTACAATTAATAGTTCGGATCATTCACATACGCTCTTTATGTTGAGATTTAGAGCGTTTCCATAGGCAACTCCCCTATGGTGTCGCCTTAGGTAGACCATTGCTATATATATATTCTCACTCATGAGTGGACAATATTATAATTATAATACTGCCTAAGGAGAATGACTAATACAATTACAAATTTTCAAGATGTTTTGGATCTACAACCGCTATCAAATCTTGAATCTTCAAATGTTTTGGATATACAGCTGCTATCAAATTCTTTTTGTTATCCATCCTTTTAACCTAAGCACGCCGAAAACAAGTCATTTCTATGAGGTAATCATTCTGCACCAAACAACCTTCATAGATTTAATAAATTCTCAGTACTTCCAGCGGGGGCTTTGTTGCAACCCAAGCCAGCGTGCTTGCTTGCAAGTTCTAGTACTGCCCACCGAGGTGTTGACTCCATCACCACTATTTGTCTTACTAATTGAACATCTACGATTGACCTCATTTGGCTTTACGATCTGTATACATATCTAATCACAGATAGTACAGTTGATGGGAAAAGTTGTTGAGGAGAACCCCATGTCTACTAAAATCAAGGAGAATCTCAACGAAATCTCTAATTGTTTTTTGACCTAGATTTGAGTCAAATACAAACACATCAAGATTGAGATTTTGAATCCAGTCAAATCCAAGATAAATCTAATCAGATATTTAAATAGAAAATCAGGAGGAAATTCAGCCTATCAACTGGATTCTTGATCAAATCAAGGCCACATGCAATTAACCAGAGGATTTAAATCTAAAGAGAAAGTGGGATTTCCATCCCCATCCACAAGGCAAGTTGAGTAACCACCATTAACTTATAAATGGGCACCAAGAGAGATTTATGAAGACACTTTTGGGAATATCCAAGGTTATTTGATATGCTTTTGAGCTCGTATAAGTAGAGCTTACTAGTTATTTGGTCATACAAGTTATATGGACAACATTCAAGAAATCTAGTAGTTGCTCTAGTTTCTAGGTTCTTCATCCATCTTAGAAGCTCTTTGACTACGATCTAAATTGTATACTCCCAAGTACAAGAGATCGACAAGTAGTATAAGAGTAATAATGCAAGATCATTCTCTTGATGATCATTTTGTTATTATGTGACTCTAAGAACAGATTACGGAATTAAAAAGAAAAAATAAAGATCAGATTTTTAATAACTAAAAACTAAATCTAAAGATAGAAATTTATTTTAATTAAAATTATCAGTCAGATGGATTAACTCCCTCATAGGATAATTTACTGTATATATTTATGCTTTTTTTTCTCAGATGTATAGAACACGTGGTCTTTCTACAAATAGAAAATAAGTTAATGAGGCTCAAAACATATAAAGTTGCAAACTTGATACTTTGAATAACTTCTCCTAGTTAATTCTATATTAATTTTGAGTTTATCTAAGTATGCAATATGAATAACAAAAATAAATATTCAAAGTCTAACTATATACCATGCCTAAAAGTCAACGGTATATTAAAAACTAAGCAATGATTATATCGTCAAATAATAGAACATCAGAAACTCAAAATCATATCTAAATGCCTTCAAAAATAATGGAGTATCAAAGATATCAATTCCACAAAAAACAATTAAAACCAATAAGCATAAAAAAATACATACCAGTAAATCATCGAGAGTTTTTTATTCTATCTGATCCAACTCAAAAATTTAGCCACTCATACTCATCATAAATATGAACAAAGAGAAAAAAATTCTTTTATTGATTTTTATGAATGAGTACAAAAATTAAATATTGAATCATAAAATTTCCTAATAATTAAAAGATTCATAATACAAAACTTGGATTATATTGCCTATTTATAGGCTTACAAAACACTAATAGAAAATCCATTTACAACAAAACTCTAAATTCTTCTTAAAAAAAAAATCCTAAAAAGAGAGTATGGCCACTCTCTTTGACAGGACCTTCGACAGAAAGTCTCGAGTTTGTTTTACAGTCGACTGCTATCGACAGCGAGTAGATGACTGTCGATAGCTAGTCCTGTTTTTACATAGATCTGGACTGATATTTTAGATACACTTCGATACTTTGATTTTCTTGCATATAAAACCTTGCAAAAACACTAGAAAAATATCATAGTGAGGAGTTTGATTAATAAAAATAATTTTCTATTAATTTTTTGTATTAATCAACAAAATTTGATTATGGTTTCACAAAATAAACTAAAATAATTACTCTTTTTAAGTATAGTCACACCCCTAACTTGAGTTTTGCTAGTTCCTAGCAAATTTATAGACTAAAGAAAAAAAAAACTAAAGACCTAAATTAAAAAGAAAATAAATTCTAACTCACTTTCGTAAGAATGATAATTGCACTTAGCACGTGCAACAAACCATTAAACCCCTACCTTACCCTAGTAGATGAGTATTGTCTCATGAGGATTTTCAGTGATGTTACCCACAAATATAAAAAAATGTTGAGGTTAAGAAATAAATAAAAGGAAAAATAAGGACAAGTGTAAAATAAAGAAAATGAAAAATGCTAATATCCTATTAACTATCTATACTATTACTATATATATTGTTTTTGCTTTTCACTTCTTTTCCATATCAAGCTCAATTAGATATGCATATACAGATATCTATGAGAATGTTAACTTTAATTAATCATTTACAATCAATACCTTTATGTATCCATCATGCTCACTTAAATCGTATCAAACATATACTTTTACTTTCAATTATCCTCTCCTATGTACTCTTGTGAGCTTGTATATAAGCCTTGTCAAGTTTCAAACTCCACTCAAACTTATAGAAACCCTTTTCATATATATATATGTATATATATATATATATATATATATATATATAATATGATGTATGTTAATATGTATCCTTGTATAAATGTATGTATACATGCATACATACACACACACACACACACACGCACACACATATATATATAATCTTTTTCATAGACACTTTCCTTCTATGTGAACATTCATACTTACCGAGATACAAAAACCCAGTTACTCAGCTCACGACTATAATAAAAATCCATAAGTATCATTTGTGTGAAACACTTACCAAGGCACACAAACCCAACTAATTTACACTTGTTTTCTCATATTTACTTACTATATATATTTTTTATTCGAAATATATTACCTTAAGTACCAGGCTCACTTATTTTTTATACATATATGATAGGTCTTCCTTTTAAGTTTTCACTTTGTTATCAACTCATTTTGACTCATCGTGTAAGTGTTCATAGTGCATACTCGATTCTAATCTTAGGTATCCATATATCTTACTATCGGATTTAAAATCTCAATCAAGATTACATAAGAACTACAATTATAAAAGTATTGAAATTAAGATATTAATTTCATAAATATACATGTAGAGTACTTCAAATCTTACTTTCTACTTCACATCAATAAAAAATTTTAAACTATGTTAGTTAATTATGATACAGTAAAGTACAATGTATCTGTCCCACCCCCAACTTAAATTATGCAATGTTTTCAGTATATCAAGAATATAATGTAATAGGTTAAGGATAAAATATACATGGGTTTGTCAGTTTTCCAAAAAACTCACTCCCTTTTATAGTCGATATCACTGACACCTCTGATGAAGACCTTTTTGTCACTTGCGTCTTTGATACTAGCAGAACTCTGTGGTCTTCTAACTCGTCGCTTCATCTTCATCAGGTGAAATGTAGGCATTCTCACCAACCACTTATCTTAATACTTTGGTGAGAAGCTGATAGTGATGTTGTTGACGACGCTCTATTCGGATTGGCTGTTCTTCAATGACTCGCAATCTTACATTGAGCGTGACTATCATCCTTATGATCGACTCATTTAGTGTATGGAGTATCACTTCTTCTGGTCGGGCCACTACATCTATTGCTCTTGTTGCACCCGCTATTCCTACTGGGCGTGTCGAGCACTCATGCTTCTTTGCACGGTGGTATTCGTAAATGGTTGCATGGTGTCATCTCGTGATGGATGGACTCCATAATTCATGCAAATTTTTGTAATCAGAGATGACAGAACTAAGTGAGGTTTCACTAATCTCGGATACTGGATATACTCATGGGCTTGTCCCATGCATTGAACTATTGTGAAGTACATGATGGATGCGATATCAAATGCATGCCTCTCCAAAATCATGTTCAGCAACATTTCATCCCTTGAATATAGTTCCATTGTTGCATAGAACCATAGGATGTTATATTTAATAAAAAGACTTACAAGATATACTCCTTTCTAACATAGCGCACCTTCAAAAAACTCTTATTAAATGCAACATTGCTGAGGTTCTCACAAAACATTTTTAACCCTCGAGAGCCACTTGGTATACCATTCACAATCTCCACAAAAGAAGGATTCTCCTTAGGAACATTAGGTACATGGATTATCCATAAAATTTCTTCCCTTGTGAATGGTATTTTCCTGCATCATACTGTGGATTATCCATATTGATCTCTAAGTGTCGGTTGCAAATTAACATAAAACTCATGCAAGATCTCATTACATGCCAGCATGTGTGCATATCTTGCGTATGCCTCTAACTCTGCAACCTGCATCTGTGCTCTGAAAGCCAAATTCTCATTTATCTTCAAGTAGTCAATGGCAAATTTGGACCAAAGTTTAAAATCTTCATACTTCTCCAAGATTTTTTTATGCCTTTGCAGCTCTTATCCTCTATGGAGAAGATAGGCCAGAGGATTCCACTCTCAGTCTCTTAGAAATAATCTGCTACCCTGGTCCCATTCTGCAAAAATTAACCACAAAATACACAACTTAATAAAATATTATTATTTCTTCAAAAATTATGCATGAATTTATCACATATAATTATTCTATTTTTTATTTAATCTCTTTTTCCCCTCTTTTTTCTTTTAAACAAATAAATTTGGTTGCATAATTCCATATTTTCCCAAATTCTTCCTTCAAAAATTATCAAATTCTACTTTGATTTAACTATTATTGCATAAATTAGATATATGACAATTATACAATCAACCAATGCAATATAATACCAAAAAGTTGAGATTTTCACTTTTTCTACTCATGATTTTAGCATATAATATCAATAGTTTCAAAAAAATCGTCAAAAAATCTCATAACTTTGCTGAACTATCCCAAATCTACTAAAAAGTAAGGATATAGGTTTTTGAGACAAAACTATTTTTTACAAAGAACAAATCAAAGAGAAATCAAAGAGAAGAAATCTTATTTACTTGAAGACTGATGAAAATTTGAAATATAATAAGCAGAAATAGTTTTGGCTATCGAAAGGAAAGACTTTGGGCGTTGGGTGCTGTAGAAAGAAGGTTATGGTTTTGTTTGGGGAGAACTCAATGATCAATTTATAGATGGGCATCTCAATAGATGGTTGTTGGCAGCCGCTTCGATAGCAACTTTAACAGCCGCTCTCGGCCAGGCAAAATTTTGCTTTTACAGAGCCCGCTGTCGACAACCACTTTGACAACGACTTCGACAGTAGCTCTCTGTTGAGACTGATGTCAAGCAAATTTTTTTTTATTTTTTTAGTTAATGCTAGTTCCTATGCTAATTCTATTCCTAATATCTAGTTGTTAATTCCAAGTTCTAAATTTAATTCTAAACTAAAAATTAGTTCCTAATTACGAAAGTTTTTTGAAAATTTGAAAATTTTGAAGGAAAAATGAAAGAAAGAAAGAAAAATGATTTTTTTTAAAAACAAAATCGTTGAACTCTTCATAAGTATATGTTATCTTTATAAGCCATCCCCCAACTTAAAATACACATTATCCTCAATGAATCGATATATCTAGTTAATTAATCAAGAACAAGTAAAAATCTGAGAAGGAAAAGAGCTTAGAAATTACCTCGGTCCGGAATTCATGATGTAACAGCTGCAAAATAAAATTATTAGTACATAATATGCTATAATATACATAGTGTCTTTGTTTAGTTCGTATCAATGAGATGTCGATTCACTAGATCGTGAGATTCCTCGAAGTGCTTTAGAAATTCCAAGTATTGCTTTAATCATTTCTCATTTACTTTGAATATATGACCATTCTTTGGATTTTCGATATCAGTTGTGCCATATGGATACACAATTTTAACTATAAATGGTCCTATCCACCTTGAACGCAAATAGATGAAGGCTTGAATCATATAATAATACTTTGTCAGAAGGATGAAAAACACGGCCTACGATATGGTGATCATGCCATATTTTCATTTTCTCCTTTGAAATGCGTGAATTGTTATTGCATCACGTCTTATCTCTTCCAACTCATTTATTTGTAGCTTTCGTAATAGATCAGCTGAATTTAGATCAAGATTTATTGGTTTGATTGCCCAATATGCCTTATACTCTATCTCTATAGGCAAATGACAAGTCTTCCCATAGACCATTCTATATGAAGACATGCCTAAGGGTGTTTTATATGCTGTACGGTAAATCCATAAAGTATCGGTCAGTCTAAACGACTAATCTTTGTGAGACGGATTAACCATTTTCTCTTCCCTATTGCCTAGCTCAACTTGTCCATTTGACTGTGAGTGATAAAGTGTAGAAATCTTGTTTGTGATATGATACTTTTACATAAGATTTTCTAAGCCTTTATTTGAGAAGTGAGAATCCCCATCACTTATTAAGGCTTTAGGAACTCCAAATTTGGATAATATATGTTCTTTAAAATTTTAGTAACAGTCAGTTGATCATTGTTTCTATATACTGCAGCTTCTACCCATTTAGAGACATAATTGACCATATGAGAATACAAACATATTCGTTAGAAATAGGAAATGATCCCAGGAAGTGAATGCCCCAATAATTGAATTTCTCAATTGTAAGTATGGGTGTTAGGGGCATATCATTCTTTCTGGTTAACGCTTCTAGTTTCTGATATGACTCGCATCTCGTACAAAATTCATATGCATCTCTAAACATCGTAGGCCATTCAAAATCTCATTGGAGTATTTTGGCTATCACCTTTTTAGATGAAAAGTGGTCCCCACATACTTCTGTATGATAGGAAATAATATGCTTTGAATCTAATTATCAGACACACAACACCTAGTGATTTGATCTAAGAAATATTTCAACAAGTAAGGTTCGTCGATAAAAATGGCATACCTCGTATAAAAATCGTCATTTGTCTTGGCCTCCAATGATTCGACATTTCTTCTGCAATAAAAAAATTGAATAGTGTCTACATATCAAGGAGTTCTTGTAATTGAAAATAGTTGTTCATCAGGGAACGAGACCCTAATTGGTAGCTTATCGTCTTTTAAAGTCAGTCTAGAAAGGTGATTTGCAAGTATATTCTCTACTCTCTTTTTGTCCTTAATTTCAAAATCAAACTCTTGGATTAGTAGTATCCATCGGATTAGTAGTGGCTTTTCTTTTTTTTTTGACAAAAGATATTTGAGCATCAAAGATCTATAAAAACACCTATATGTGAGCCCAAAATATGAACGAAATTTATCAAAAGCAAAAACTACAGCTAGAACTTCCTTCTCTGCTGTAGTATAATTCGTCCGAGCGTCATTGATAGTCTTGCTAGCATAGTAGACCATGTATGGCTTTTTAACTCTTTGTTGTCCTAGTACAACTCCAATTGCATAATCGCTTGTGTCGCACATGATCTCGAATGGAAGTGATCAATCTGGAGTTTGGATTATTGTCACTGTGATAATCATCTCCTTGAGGGTTTTGAAAGTTGTTTGGCATGCCTGTATCTATTCAAATTTCATGATGGTGAGAAAATGATCTAACAATAGTACTAAAATTATTTGTGAATCTTCTATAAAAATCTGCATGTGATAAGAATGAATGTATGTTTTTCACGATTTTAGGTATTAGTATTTCAGAAATAGACTCAACTTTAGGCTTATCTACTTCCATCTCTTTAGATGAAACTATATGGCCAACCATAATACCTTTTGCAACATGAAGTGACATTTTTCCCAATTTAGGAGTAGATTTTTCCGTTCATACCTTTAAAGCGAAGATTCTAAATTAGTTAAATAAGATTCAAAATTATTTCTAAATACAGATAAATCATCCATAAATACCTCTAGATAGTATTCAACTATATCGCTAAAAAAACTTATCACACATCTATGAAATATTGCATGCGCGTCACATAATCCAGATGGCATTCTTCTAAAAGTAAATATACTAGAGGGACAGGTGAAAGTTGTCTTTTCATGATCCTCTAATGTAATTTCAATTTGATAATAGCCAAAATAATGAAAACAATAAAATTAATGCCCAACAACTCTTTCAAGTACTTTGTCAAGAAATGGTAATGGAAAGTGATTTTTACGTGTTACTTGATTTAGCTTCTAATAATTGATGCACATACACCAACTTATAGTAGTGCGAGTAGGTATGGTAGAGATAAAAAGAAGAAAAAAATAATAATAAAGAAATATAAAAAAAGAAAAAGAAGAAAAGGGTGACCAGCACTCGCGGGGCGGGGTGCACCCGCGGGTGGCACCCACGAGGTGCATCCCATGGTGTGCCACCCGCGGGGTTGCAACTGCTGGGTTGCACCTGCGGGATGCCACCCTCACGGTGTGCCCCTGCGATGTTGTCTGAGGGCGGTGTTATCTGAGGGCGATGTTATCCGATTTCAGTGTTTCTGTTACGCGGATTTGGCCCACGATAAGGAGTTTAAGGGAATAGTTACCCCTTGATCTTGGTGTTTCTATTACGTGGATTTGTCCCAGAATTTAGGGAAACAGTTACCCCTCAATCTATAAAAGAAAAGACGAGAAAATTTTCAGAAAGACAGAGTTTCCAAAGCGGAGAATTTCTCAGAGAAAGGCAAAGTTTCCAGAGCGAAGAAATTCTCAAAAAAGAAAGTTTCCAGAGCGAAGAAATTCTCAGAGAGGTGATTTCCAAACGAAGATAAACAGGGAGACGAAAAAATTTTGAGAGCGGAGTTCCCTCCCCTTCTCCTCCAACCAGAATTTGGCATCGGAGAAATCAATCAACGCAAAGTTCGGATCCTCAACGAAATGCAGAAACAAGGCTCCACCGCTGCCAGAACCCACAGAAATTAAAAGAAAAGTTGAAATCAATCATTCTCCATTCTTGTAATTCTGATCTTTTCGTGTAATTTTCTATCTATTGATATAATTTCAAAGTAAATTTGTAATAGAAAGAAATTTCCAATTGCATTTCCCTAATAAGCTTTTAATTACTGTTGCCCCACTCTTTTTTGGGACAACTTGGGTTGGACTTACTCACTTACTATCAACAATTGGATAGATGATCCCAGCATCTAGTAGTTTCAATACTTCGGCTTTAAACCACTTCTTTCTTGGCAAGGTTAAGCTTTCGTTGCATTTACCAAATAAGCTTGGCTCCATTGTCCAAAGTAATGCAATGTGTGCAAATAAGGGGCTCTATATCTTTGATGTCCGCCATATTCCATCCAAGAGCTCTTTTATACTTTCTCAATGTCGATAGTAGTCGCTCTTCTTTATTTTTATCGAAATGCACTGAGATGACCACTAGAAAAGTTTCTTTAGATTCCAAAAGCGCATACTTTAGATCTTCAGGTAGTAGTTTTAGCTCAAGTATTGGTACTTGGATATCAGATGTTATCCATTTTTTTATAATTTGAGGTAAATCTTCATGCACTTCTTTTGTTGAGATCCATCCCGTAATATTCGAACATTGGGCATTAGTTAAATTTTTATGATTCAATTATATGTTTGAATTTGAGATATTCAAGGAAGTCATCGTTCACTATTAATGCCATCTCCAAAAGACACGCACAATGATACGATATCTCCTTCATCATGGATTTATTCAATGTAATTAATGTCTTGAAATTCATCTTTATCTATATTTAGTTGTTTGCAAACATTAAAAATATTAAGTTCAAGAGTCATATTTCCGAATGAAAATCTCACCATATCATTCCTGCAATTTATAAGTTCATTAGCTATAGCTAAGAATGATCGTCCGAGGATAACTGCAATATGAAGACGTGAATTCTTCACTGGTGCAGTATCGATAACTATAAAATCTCCAGGGAAATAAAAGTTCTCGATCTGCACTAGAACATCTTCCACAATACCCTTAAGAAGCCTTTCCAATCTATCAGCTAGTTGTAGTGTGATTGGTGTAGGTTTAAGTTCTCCTAAATCTAGGTGCTTGTAAACTGAAAATGCTTAAAGATTTACATTAGCTCCCAATTCTAGAAAACCTTTCTCTATATTATGTTGACCTATCACACAAGAAATAGTAGAATATTTAGGATCCTTATATTTAAGAGCCATTTCAGAAAAAAATAGTGCACTTACCTGCTATCTAATAAATGCTTTATTCTGTACGTAGTGACGTCTTTTGATAGTGTACAAGTCTATCAAGAATTTTGTGTATGAGGGGACTTGTTTGGTCACTTTTAGCAGAGGTATATTGATATGTACTTATTTCAAAATCTCCAAAATATCAGCATATGATTCACTAGTATTTTAAGACTTTAATCTTTGAGGAAAAGATATAGGTGGTTTATAATCTATGGAAGTGGGCTTTTTAGAATTATCATCTTTATATTGTTGCGCTGAATAATTGTCCTATTTCTCTTCAATAGTTCCTTTTGAAATTGGCTAATCAAGTATCTTTTTGAAATGGGCTCATCAAGTACTTTACCACTTCTCAAATTTATTGCAGCAGTTATTTCAGGTATATCATTATTAATAGAAGAAGTAATAGCATTTATACCATTGACTTTACCTGAAGTACTGACTTCTGGTTGTGATGGTAGCTTATATTTTTTCTTTGTTTGCAAAGGGAAATTGAGGTGGCTTATTTATGAGTGGATATCACTGTACGCTCAGAAATTGTAGATTTCCTTACATTGCTAATATACTTTTGAATTACAGCAATAAAAGAAAATTATAGAATAAAATTCTAGATTACAAGAATGGGAAAAAGTAATTTGATTCCCATTTTAAATTTATGTGGGTCTAGCAGCAGTGGAGCCTCGCTGATGCACTCCGTTGACGATCCGAACGTCGCGTCGGTTGGTTTCTCCGAAGAAGGAGAGGGAACTTTGCTCTTCGAATTTTCCCGCCTCCCTATTTCTTTTCGTTTGGGACTCTCCTCCTTTAGAATTTCTTCACTCTGGAAACTCCCCTTTTAGGGTGATCCCCCCGTCTCTAGACTCTGCCGTCATTTTATATAATGAGGAGTAATTGTTCCCCTCAAATCCTGGTCAAATCCACGTAAGAGAAACTCCGAGATCGGGGTAACCATTCTCCTAAAAATCTGGTCAAATCAACGTAATAAAAGCACCGCAGGTGAACCTCATAGTTGCACCCTGCAGGATGCTCTGGCAGGTGGCAACCGCAGGTGCGCCCTGCGGGTAGCACCCGCGGGTTGTGCCCCTCGGGAAGCACCCGCGAGTGTGCCTTGCGGGGTGCACCCGCAGGTGCGTTCCATGGGTAACACCCTGCAGGTGCATTCCGACACTTTTTTTTTCTTTTCCTTTCCTTTTGTCGGCTACATAACCCCCTCCAAAGATTTTGAAATTTTATTTTGATTCATAACGAATTTTTAAACACTTCGGACTCTTTTCATTTTGGCTTTGTAGTCTTCATTGTGTAGCGTGCTTTTATGGTGCACTGTGAGCCATCTTCTTGAAATCACTATCTTGGATTTATGTTGTTGGAGGTATACTTTTGAACTTCCCCGATATATCAGAGATTGATTCAAGTGAATTTTCTTGATGCTAGCTATTGTACCTGTGCGGCCTAGCTGCTTCTAATGAATTTTCTTAATGCTGGTTGTTGTACCTGTGCGGCCCAGCTAGACTTTTAATGGATTTTCTTGATGCTGGCTATTGTACCTGTGCAGCCCAGCTAGACTTTTAATGAATTTTCTTGATGCTGGCTATTGTACCTGTGCAGCCCAGCTAGACTTTTAATGAATTTTCTTGATGCTGGCTATTGTACCTGTGTGGCCCAGCTCAACTTTTGCTTGTAGCTTTGCTTCAGGAAATTGTTGTCTGCATGCAAATTTTTTTTTGATGTCTTGTTCAGAGGCTGAGGGCATGATTGACAACCTGTGATGAATTTGATAGATAGAGGTAATTTGTTAACATGTCTTATGGAAGATGAATAGAGATATAATGTTAACGTGCTTATTAAATGACAAGCAGAGATATGATGTTAACGTGCTCATTAGATAACAAGTAGGGTATAATATTAACGTGCTTTTTAGAGGATAAGCAGAGGTATGATGTTAACATACTCTTAAGAGGACAAGCAGAGTTATGATGTTAATGTGCTCATTAAGTGACAAGCAGAGGTATGATGTTAACTGCTCATTAGATAACAAGTAGAGGTATGATATTAACGTGCTTTTTAGAGGATAAGCAGAGGTATGATGTTAACGTACTCTTAACAGGACAAGCAGATGTATGATATTAACATGCTCATTAGATGACAAGCAGAGGTATGATATTAACGTGCTCTTTAGAATCTTAACTGTTCAGTGACATTTAGTATGACGGATTAGGAAAAGACAGAGGTATCATTAAACATGTCTTATGGTTCATTCTATTCAGAGGGTCTGGTCATGATAGAAATGAGTTGACTAAATAGAGGTGATAGTTAACGTATTTAGTCTTGAAATTTGCCTATCAGAGGTGACTGTTAACTTGATAGGTAGATGATTTTTGTCAGAGATAATTTTTTTAACTTGATGATGTCAAAAACAAGTTTATCAGAGGTTGTAATGTTGGACTTGATTAAGTGTGATTTTTCTTTTCTATTATAGGTGAAAACTTAACGTGATAGGAGATTTGATCGGATTTGATTTCATAAAGATAATTGATTTGATTTTGAACTCTGATGTCAGAGGTATGATCTCAACTTGACAAATACTTTAGAGTGTCACTTGCTCTGCTGGAGAAAAATGACGAGAAAAGTCTTGTTGTCTGAGGTGAAATCTTAACGTGACAAAAGATTGATCTCATGGAGAAAAATAATTTGATTTTGTATTCTGGTGTTAGAGGTATGATCTTAACTTGACAAAAACTTTGGAGAGTCACTAAATTTACTGGGAGAAAAGTGACAAAAAAAGTCTTACTGTCAGAGGTGAAATCTTAACGTGACAAGAGATTTAGGATTTTTAGCAAACCCTTAGCTATCAACGGATTTGATTAGTCTTTACTAAGTACCATTTGAGTTGGCCTAGCCATGCTATTTCCCTCAGCATGGTGAGTTGTTAATAATTTCGTTTGGACTTACATGCTAAACTTTTCCTCTTCCCTTTGACTTAGTAGCTTAGGGTGATGATGCATCCTTATAATCGAATAAGGATACTTTTGTAATAGATTTACCATGGGATTTTTAGCAAACCCCCAGTTATCAACGGATTTGATTAGTTTTTACCAACTACCATTTGAATTGGGCTAGCCATACTATTTCCCTCAGCATGGTGAGATGTCGAGAATTTCGTTTGGACTTACATGCCAAACTTTTCCTCTTCCCTTTGCCTTAGCAGCTTAGGGCGATGATGTATCATTATAATTGAATAAGGATACTGTTATAATAGATTTGTCATGGGACTTTTAGCAAACTCTCAGCTATCAACGAATTTGATTAGCCTTTACCAACTACCATTTGAGTTGGGCTAGCCATGCTATTCTCGTCAGCATGGTGAGCAATCGAAGGTTTTGTTTGGGCTTATATGCCAAACATTCCTTCTTCCCTTTGTCTTAGCAACTTAGAGTAATTTATGCTTTACCCTCAGCATGATGGGGTGGCGAGAAACTGGTTCTCTTTCTGTTACCTTGATTGTGTTGGGCAGCTCATACTTTTACCCCTAGTATGACAAGGTTGGCGAGAAACTAGTTCCCTTCCCGTTACCTTGACGGTGTTGAGCAATTTATGCTTCTTACCCCCAGCATGATAGGCTTGGCGAGAAATTTATTCTCTTCTCATTGCCTTAATGGCATTGGACAATTCATGTTTTTATCCCAAGCATGATGGGTTAACGAGAAATTTATCCTCTTTCCGTTGCCTTGATGGCGTTGGGCATTTCATGCTTTTACCCCCCAGCATAATGGAGTTGGCGAGAAACTTGTTATCTTCCTGTTGCCTTGGTGGCCTTGGGCAATTCATGGTTTTACCCCAACATGATTGGGTTGACAAGAAACATGTTCTCTTCCCGTTAGCTTGATAGTGTTGGGCATTTCATGCTCCTACCCCCAATATGACGAGGTTGATGAGAAACTTGTTCTCTTTCTGTTATCTTGACAGTGTTGGGCAGTTCATATTTTTACCCTAGTATGATGGATTATCGAGAAATTTATTCTCTTCCCATTATCTTGATGGTGTTGGGCAATTCATACTTTTACCCCAACATGATGGGTTAAGGAGAAACTTATTCTATTTTCATTGCCATGACGGCGTTGGGGAGTTCATTCTTTTACCCCCAGTATGATAGGATTTGCGAAAAACTTGTTCTCTTCCCGTTACCTTAACGGTGTTGGGTAGTTCATGTTTTTACGATCGCAGATGGGGTTAGCGAGGACTTCGTTTGGGCTTACATGCCAAATGTTTCCTTTATCCATAGTCATAGAGACGTAGGACCTATTTTTATTTTGTGGCCCAAGTTGTGGTGCGAAGCTACACCTCAGCGGCGGCCAAAATTTCCTTATTTGCTATGTTGACGAGGATTTCAGATGCCTTCATTCCCTTAAGAATAATATTTCTCTAGAAATTTTTCATTAATTAGCATCATTATTGGCCAGTAGAGGCCCTTTCTTTTTATCTGATCTTCTAATTTAGGCTCCGGCTGGAGAGCACCACAGGCTCCATCATGCACTTCTTTGAGCACTTCTTGTTCTTCTTTTCTTCATGGACATCTTGATTTAATTGTACCCACAGAATTTATACATGAAAGACATCCTTTCGAATTTGTAGACATTGTCAATCATGACATCCATTATTGGAAGTGGAAATTCATCTTTGGAGCAAACTGCATTTAAATCTTGAATGTTAATGCAAATTCGGATCTTCCCATTCTTCTTGATAATATGAACAGTATTTGCTACCCATTTAGAGTACTTTTTCTATGAAGCTTGTATAAGCTTCTTAAATTTATCCTTGGTCGACTCCATTAGCTCTTGATAGAGTCTTCTTTGACACTGCTTTACTGGTTTTTCATCTGTCTTAATATTTAGTCGATGCAAAGCAACGTGAGGATCTTGTGGGTTTGGGGTTGGTTTCATCACCCATGTTCACTTGAACCACCTTGTCTTCGATAGGTGGTTCGCGTTGTTCAAAGCGTATGCTCCATTTGGCATCAAAATTTTTGACTAATGGTTCATCTTGAGGGAGAGTTAGCTCATCATTTTCATCTGGAGTAAAGCTGACAAGCATTATATTCGTAGCCAGCCCATTGGATAGTACCCCAAACTGATATCTGAGTCCCTGTTGTAGTTTTCTATATTTTGGTAGATCCCATCATTTATAACCGGAGTATCAGGTGTCGTGACATATCGCAACTCCTTGTGGGCTTTGTGATAATCTAATTCTTTCTTTTCAAACACGAAGGAGTGAAGCAGATATCAATGCTATTTGCTAAGTGCAGTACTCCCCAGGCACAGGGGTGAGCTCCATGGGTGCACGCAGCGTTCTTGTAGGTGCGAGCATAGACACGCATACAGCGCTCCATGCGAGCTTCTTTAGGGTTAGGAAAGAGAGCTCCATCTTCATGTTGGACTATATATTGTATGGATGGCCCTGATCAATCTTAACATATCAAGCCCTTGTAATAAGAATAAGTTATCTCACTTTACATGTGAATAAGATGTAGCTTTTGGTTTTTACATGTGGCTTAACTCCTCATCTAATTTGGTCAATATTGGGCTGAGCCTTATGCATGATCTGATTCATACCAGGCTGAGCCTCGCATTTGACTGCTTGAGCCTTATAGCCAATGCGGGCTTCAAAATTTATGAGTGTTCTTTGATGATCTCGAGTCTGTCATTGGGTTCAACTTGAGTTTGAGTTTGACCCATATCTGTTGCATGAACAGTGAAGTGTCATCATACACCATGAGCCTTGAATTCTCACCAGAGAGAGAAAATTTGATTGGATTTATCTTTAATTGATGTTTATTCTGAACACATTTCCTGATATCGAAGATAATTGTTCCATGATAAAATATTTTTCTCTAAATCAGACGTATTTGAATTTGTGTATAATATTTGAGTTTGATATTTTGACTTTTTTTTGGAATCCTTTTGAGTGTTGGTAAATATAACTAATCCAACATAGTTAAATATGCTTTTTTGACGAGTTACACGGGGGTCAAGCTACCGGGATAGCTCATCGGGGGTGCAGGGGACTATTAATTTCCTTATAAATTTCTTCAAAATAAGAGAGATCTGTGCACTGGTAAGATTAGTATGTAGACAAATCCACGTGTGTGCGCATAGAGAGATCCTTTTTTTTTGGCACCCTGCGGGTTGCAACCCGCGGGTGCATCCGCAGTTGCAATCCACGGGTGCACCCTATGGGTTGCAACCCGCAGGTGCACCTCGCAGGTGCACCCCGCGGTTCCAACCCTGCGAGTGGCAACCTACGCACCGCATGGTTCTCTCTCTTTTTTATTATTATTGTTATTTTTTTCTCTCTTTTTTCGTGTACTGCTGCAAGCGCTGCTCTCAATGCAGGGGCCTAGGTGGGCTCCACCCGCGGGCAGCAACTTTTTTTATGCACACCTACAGGTGCGCTGTGCCTTCTTTGAGAGCGAAGGCAGGGGCTCTGGGTTCTCTATATGGACTAAATCCGAATGCCTCTTTTGTAATGTTGAGACGTGCTCATTGGGTCTTGTGCCTTCTAGGCGATCGCTTTTTTTTCCTTTTTATTTTTTTGACAGACGATAACGTCTTTTCTTTTGTTATGGGCAATGACGCCTCATATTTTTAACAGGCAATGATGCCTTATCAATTTTAGTGGGCGATGATGCCTCACCTTCTTTCTTTTGAAGACGATGACATTTTGTCCTTTATTATGGGCGATGATGCCTCTTAATTTTTTTAACGAGCAATGATGCCTTGTTAATTTTAGTGGGCGATGTTGCCTTACTTTTTTTTGATAGACGATGACGTCTTGTCTTTTATTATGGACGATTATGCCTCATATATTTTTTTTTTAACAAGCGATGATGCCTTATTAATTTTAGTGGACGATAACACCTCACCTTTTTTTCGGCCGTCACCAGGCGATGACGCCTAGGTTCAAACCAAAGGAACTTGATGATCAGATTGAACTACCGAGACTCCCACTATGATCATCAATTCTTGTACGCCCGAAAATTATAGATTTCCTTACATTGACAATATACTTTCGAATTACAGCAATAAAAGAAAATTACAAAATAAAATTTGAGATTACAAGAATAGAAAAAATTAATTTGATTTCCTATTTAAATTTCTATGGGTCTGGTAGCGGTGTAGCCTTACTGATGCACTCCGTTGACGATCCGAACATTGCATCGGTTGATTTCTCCGGAGAAGAAGAGGGAACTCCACTCTTGGAATTTTTTTTGTCTCCCTGTTTCTTTTCGTTTAGGACCCTCCTCCTTCAGAATTTCTCCGCACAGGAAACTCCCTCTTTAGGGTGATCCCCCCATCTCTGGACTTCACCCTACTTTTATATATTGAGGAGTAATTGTTTCTCTCAAATCCGGGTCAAATCTACGTAAAAGATCGGAGTAACCGTTCGCCTAAAATTCCGTTCAAATCCACATTATAGAAGCACCGCGGGGTGTGAACTTCATTGTTGCACCCCGTGGGATGCTCTCGCTGGTGGAAACTGCGGGTGCGCCCCGCGGCTAGCACCCACAGGTGGCGCCCCGCGGGAAGCACCAGCAGGTGCGCCCCGCGGGTGCACCCAGTGGGTAGCACCCACGGGTAACACCCTGTGGGTGCACTGCGGCACTTTTTTTCTTTTCTTTTCTTTTCTTTTTGTCGTCTACAATAAGTAAAAGCTGTTACATTCTGACTGTTGATCATTTACTACAGCAGAATAAACTGCTATTATGCTTGGATCATATTATCCATTCTCTTTTGTATCTGCAAGAAATTATCCTTAAAAGTTCTCTTCAGTGGTGGTTGGTATACCGAAGGTTGATTAGTAGGTTGGACGTATTGTAGAGATGAATTATTGGGTGATTTGTTTTGATTATTAAATTATTATTGAGGATTCTGCTTCTCCTGAAGATTTAGATGATTCCTCTAACTAGGATTATTGTTTGTAAATATAGATTGTTTGTTGGTTAAGGAACAATGCTAAAGGCATTAGTTTGTTTATTCAATACTTCAAGTAGGAAGTGTTGGATATTCACAAGTCATGTGTCCTTGTAATTCGCAAATATCACAAACTTCCAGCACTTCTTTTATTGTCTTAACTATTTCAGTTTTCTTTGCAAGTAAATTTTCAAATATTTTTAGTGATGGAAATTAATCGTGCAGTTATATCTTCAGTTTCCCCCAATTTAAGAAGTCCACCTCCATTCTGAGGTTTCTCTTTCAATTGTTGTCTATCTGAAATATCCTCAGTTTTCTAGGCTTGAGAATTTTGGCAAGTGAATCAAGTTAGTTCAATACTTCCTTAGTATCTTTATTTAAGAATTCAACATTGCAAATAGTTTATACAAATTGCAAGGTGGTAGTATTTAACCCTTTATATAAGGTACTTACAGTCCTTCATATATCGAAACCGTGATGTAGATATGAGAATAGCAAATCTTTAAATCTATCCCAACATTTGAGCAATGGTTCATCATCTTTCTATCGAAAGTTAAGAATTTTCTTTCGCATTTAATTTGTTTGATGTGAAGAAAGAATTTCTTTAAAGTTCTCTTTGCATCTCATCCCATCTTCTTATCAAACAAGGACGTAAAGAATGTAGCCATTTCATTTTGTTATCCTTTAGGGAGAATGGAAAGAGTTTAAACTTAAGTTGCTTTGTAGTAATGCTCTGAAGATTATTGGTAGAGCAAACTTCTTCGAATTCTCGAAGGTGGAAATATGAGCTCTCTGAATTCGTCCCATAGAGTCTAGGCAAAATTTGAACTACTCCAGATTTAATATCGAAATGACCCATATTCAAAGGAAATGCGAGGCATGAAGGTTGGGTAGTCCTATCTTTTGTAGATAATCTCGTGAAGTCCGCATATTACCTCCATGATGGCTATGATTATCATTTGTATTATCATCTCAAAATCCATTGTTATTATCATTATTATTATTATTATTATTATTATTATTATTATTCATGTTATTATTATTAGTGCTCATGTCGTGAAGTGTTTGGTGGATTGGAAGTGTGTGCGGATTTGAGTACAATCAAATTAGTCTACCATTTGAAGTTCTCCAATTGGTCATGCAAATTCAAAATCACAAAAATTAATGACGTAGGAACTGTAATCTATACTAAAGTGTAACACAATAGTATGATACTGACAATGGTACCAAAAACTTGATTGTGATCTAAGTCGTACACTCTCAAATGCGAGAGATCGACAAGTAGTACTAGAGTAGAAATCTAAGACTGTTTTCTCGAGGAACATTTTATTATTGTGTGACACTAAGAATAGATTATGAAATTAAAACAAACAATAAAAATCAAATTTTAATTAACTAAAAAACTAAAACTAAAGATGAAAATTTACTTTAATTAAAATTGTCAGTCATATGGATGTAACTCCCCGATAGGATAATTTATTGGATATATTTATAATCTTTTTATCTCAGTTGCATAGATCACGTAGCCTTTTATCAACAAAAAATTAAATCAATGAAGCACAAATAATATAAAATTACAAACTTGATATTTTGAATAACTTCTCCAAGTTAATTCTATTTGAATTTTGAGTTTATTTAAGTATGCAATATAAATAATAAAAATAAACTTTAAAATTAAAGTATACACCGTGTCTAAAGAGTCTATGATATATCAAAAAACCAAGCAATGAATATTTCGTCAAATAATAAAATACCAAAGACTCAAAATCATATTTATATCCCTTCAAAGATAATGGAGAATCAAAGATATCAATTCCACATAAAATAATTAAAACTAATAAGCATAGACAAATACATACCAATATATCACTTAGGGTGTATTATTCCATTAGATTTAACTCAAGAATTTAACCATTCATACTCATCATAGCCAGGAATAAAGAGAAATAGAATTATTTTATTGATTTCTATGAACAAGTACAAAAAATAAATCTTGAATTTAAAAACTCTCTAATAATGAAAAGATACTCATAAGCGTTACAAAACTTGGGTTACATTGGCTATTTATAGCCTTACAAAAAACTCTAATAGGAATTTTATTTACAAGAAAACGCTAAATTCTTCTCAAAAATCCCCAGAAAAAGAAACTGTTCGACAGGCCCCTTGATAGCAACCCTCGGGTTTGCTTTATAGTAGATAGTTATCAACAGCTAGTAGATGGCTGTCGATAGTCAATCCTGTTTTTGCACAGATCTGAACTGATATTTGAGATATGTTTTGACACTCCGATTTCCTTGCATATAAAATCCTGCAAAACACTAGAAAACACTTAAAAAAATATCATAGAGAGGAATTTGATTTATAAAAATAATTTTCTATTAATTTATTTTATTAATCAACAAAATTAGATTATGCTTGCACAAAATAAATTAAAATAATTATACTTTTCAAGCATAATCACTCTTCTATCGTCGTATCATCAACGAGGCTCACAGCCAATGCCTCTGTCGCCACTATAAGACCCACTTGATATACGATCCACTTTCTTGTATTTCCTTGGATTTTCTTTCTTTTGATTGTAATTCAAAACAGATATAATTTCAAACCATTAAAGGAATTCAAAATTTTTATTGAAAACAAAATTGCGATCACAGTGGGAAATCCTTCATAACAGAAGGTCCTGGTGTAGTTCGATGTCAACGAGATGCAATGTTGCATTATCGCGGCGTAAAAGGAGAGATTTCCATTTAACGGAAGTCCCAACATGGCGTTATCGCCACGTAAAAAAGGAAGGCCTCCATTCAACAACAGTCCTCAATCTTACTACCTTATCGCGTTCTCGATTCAGTAGCAAAATTATCATCACGTAAGGAAGAATTGCTTCTCGGCTTCTAGTACATGCTCCCAATAATTCATGTCCAACAGACTTAACTGCATGTGCTCCATCAATCCAGAGGCAATAAAGTTGAGGTAGGAGACCTAACAGTGGAAGATTTTCGCAAAGGACATCGATTTCGGGGTCGGAGCTTAGGCTGCCATGCTGCTGGGAGTTTTAGAGCGCACAGAGGCCATCAACACCATGGGGCCAAAGGGAAGAAATATGATTACTAAGAAAAGCCATGGAGGCCCAAAGTTGGAAACTTTTTGGCCAGAGGTGGCAACTTTGCAATGGAGACCATGATTCCCTCGACACCTTTCTATAGTGAGAACGAGGGAGAGGAGGAAAAAGCCTCCTCCTATGAGGAACAGCCGCCCGCCGACCTCTCCATCCATGTTTATGAGTCACCTGCTGGCTCTGGTCCCACCTTGGGCACGAGATCTTGCTGATCAACCTCGCCGGCCGGCCTCTTCGACAAGAAGGGCCATGGCATCGCCCTCTCCTTTGCAGATGGATCTCTCATCTGATCGCTGGTGGCACTGCAAAGCACGAGGAGGGTCAGACGCACATCGGAGCGTGGCGGATGGATTTCAAAGCTCGTCAATCCCGCGTATTGATTAATCTCCACCCATAGAACTGCTTCACTTACGGAACTAGCAATAATATGTTAGGAAGTTCATATGTGGGTGCCCATATCGGATAGAATAAGAAAAGTTTATAGATTTAAATATAGAGTTGGAATCTCTTTCTATCAATTTAAATTTTTGGATCAAACTAGTTCTCAGTTTCGTGTTTAGATGTGAGAGCCCGATGTTTGTCCTCACAAACAAAACATATATAGGTTTAAGGTCAGCACAGGAATTGTTCTAGCAAACATCTAAAATGAAAACTATAGCTAGGGATGAGTCCCCTCAAAGATGATGCTTAATATGTAGCAAGGAAGTGCCTAAGAAGCAAGGAGGAAACAAATTCTTCCAAACTTTTTAATATACAAGAGAGTGGAGAGTTTGACACTACAAGTGCTTCTCATGTGCTAAACAGTGAGAATTCTCACTCCCAAAAGCTGGATAAGCTTTGTAGAGAATGGTTGCTTAAAGGCTCTTAATTTAGAAGTGAGGATGGCATCTGAAACTAATGGTGTAAACAATGCTCCCATGCCCTCTAAAGATGCCAAGCCTAAGGCAAAATCTGAGTATCTTTTTGCTGCAAGTTTTGTGGCAGCAGCCGAAACGACAAAAGAACAAAAGGCCCAATCCTTTCTGTTAAGTACAAGAAGGGCCCTGCCAGCTGCATCGGTGGCGTCCCCAAGCCCACTATCCTCAGGGACCCCAACGACCACGAAAATCGCCGATCCATGGAACTTTGAACATCCCTGTTGAGATTTGTGCACAATGATTAGATAGTAAATAATCGAGAAGAGAAAGAGAGAAATAAACATAAAGATTTCACATTGCTCGGCAATTTGTCTACATCCACGGGGCAGCGGCTCAATTTCCACTATATTAAAAATAGGGTTACAATACATATATATATATATATATATATATATATATATATATATATATATATGCAAACCCTAATGATGTACGGACAGAATTACAATATTACCTATGTACCCTTTACCCATGCAAACCCTCCACACCCGTCAACCTATATGCGACTACCCACAAGGCTGGTTGTTTTTCCGCTTTGGGAGCCTTACTGGGCCCCCTCCACTACGAAACAACCTAGCCTTCTTCCAAAATTAACAGTCAACTCCAACAATCTCCACCTTGGCCATTAATCTGCCCCTTAGAAGAAAGACACCTTGAGCTCCACCTCAAAAATAACATAGGTTGGGGAATATCTCCTCTTTAGCAGTTGGAGATATTAATCAAGTCCAAGTTATACTTGAACTTGTCCATTGTAATTGGTTTTGTCAACATATCTGGTGCATTATCTGATGTATGCACCTTCTCAAGTAACAGTTCTCTTAAAATAAACAATTCTCTTATCTTGTGAAATCTAACATCGTTCTTGCATGATAAATCTAGTTCTTTCCTAAGAAGATGCCACTCTGACTATCACAATACAACTTTACACCATCTTGCTTGATTCGAAGCTCCTGACAAGCCCTTCTTAACCACAATTCTTCCTTGGCTGCCTCAGTTGCCACCATGTACTCTGCTTCAGTTATGGATAATACTACAAGTGGCTGCACCAATAATCTCCAATATATGGCCCCCTGCGAGTGTAAAACATAACCTGTATAGGACCTCCTGTCATCCAAGTCACCTGCATAATCTGCATCTACATATCCCTGAACTAAAACATCATCATATTGCCTCTTAAACATGAACCGACATTCCTTTGTACCTCTCAATTACATGAAAATTCACTTCACAACTTTCCAATGCTCTTTGCCAGGATTTACCATGTACTTGTTTACCACACTGCATGTGCTAAATCTGGTTTGGTACACACCATTACATACATCAAACAACCCATTGTACTGGCATAAGGCACCTTTGATATCTCTACAATTTCTTTTTCAATCTTTGGGCACTGATTAGTAGACAATCTAATATGATTTGCCAATAGTGTACTCACTGGTTTTGCACCTGACATATTAAATCTCTTCAACACTTTCTTCAGATAGTTTTTCTAAGACACCCACAATTTTTCTGGCATTTCTATCCTGTTGTTCTCTATGCCAAGAATTTTCTTAGCAGATCCCAAGTCTTTCATATCAAACTTACTGCTCAACAAAAACTTCAATATGTCTATCTCATTCATGCTCTTAGAAGCAATGAGCATGTCATCCACACACAACATCAAGAAAATATGGGAATCATTCTCAAGAGTTCTGTAGTAAACAGTAAACACAACAATCATACTCACAATGATTGTAGTCAATCTGAATCATGTAGGAGTCGAAATTCTTGTACCATTGCCGTGGAGACTGCTTAAGCCCATACAATGACTTCTTCAGTTTACACACAAGCTTCTCTATTCCTAGTTCCAAGAATCCTTCTGGCTGCTCTATTTAAATCTGCTCTTCCAAATCACCATGAAGAAAAGCGGTCTTCACATCCAACTGCTCTAGCTCCATATCAAAACTGGCCACCATTGCCAATATAATCTTGATGGAACTGTGTCTGATAACTAGAGAGAAAATCTCATCATAATCAACACTTTTCCTCTGTGAGTAACCCTTAGGTACCAACTGAGCTTTGTATCTTTCCCCTTCTTTCTCTTACGTTGCTTCTTTCTTTCTATAAACCCACTTTCACCCTATCGGTCTCTTCCCCTGTGGAAGCTCCACCAAATTCCAAGTATCATTCTTATGCAATGACTCAATTTCCTCCATCATAGCCTCCATGTATTTATTTTTCTCTTGACTACCAACTGCATCTTGAAAAGTTGTAGGATCGCTATTACTGGTAATGAGTGCATAAGAAACTGAAACCACAAATCCATACCTCGTCAGTAGCCTGATAGTGTGGCTTGGTCTATCTGTGGCTATACTATGATGCTGCTCCTCTTCTCAGCTAGAATTGTCTGCTCCCTAAATATTAATCTCCTTGTCAGTATTGTATTGGTCCACTTGCACCACTTCACTCTTGCTACTTCCTTTGCCTAAACTGATCTTCTCTTCATCTGGATGCTTTATCAAAGACTACATCCCTACTGATTACCATCTTCTTTGTTTCTAGATCCCAAAACTTGTACCCCTTTTAGAAAGATGCACTTTCTCATAGCCTAGAAAGATGCACTTTCTTGATTTTGGATCAAGCTTCGATCTCTGATCACTAGATACATGCACATAAGTAGGACACCCAAATACTCTAAATCCAGAGTAATCAACTTTTCTACTTGTCCAAACTTCCTCTGCAGCCTTTCCATCTAATGCTGCCGGTGGTGATATGTTTATGACATAACAAGCCATATTTACTGCTTCTGTCCAAAAACTCTTCGAAAGCCCTGCATTCTGCCGCAAACATCTGGCCCGTTCTGTAATTGTTTTGTTCATTCTCTTCGCTATACCATTCAGCTACGGTGTCTTGCGAACTGTATAATGTCACTGAATACCATACTCCTCACAGAATTTCAAAATTTGTGAATCTGTGTACTTTGTACCATTGTCTGTCCAGAGATACTTAATCTTCCTGCCGTCTGATTCTCTACCTCTGCTTTCCACAATCTGAACTTGGCAAAAGTTTCAGACTTGTGCTTCATGAAATACACCAAAACGTTTCTAGAAAAATCGTCAATAAAAGTAATGAAATACTGAGATCCACCTTTCGATGGCTCCCTTACTGGTCTCCAAACATCAAAATGTACATAATTAAGAATGCCCTCTGTCTTGTGCTTACACGCCTTAAACTGTACTCTAGACTGCTTTCCAATTACACAAAACTTATAGATATACATGATTTTACTCCCTTCAGCAAATTCCTCTTGTTGAGCTCAATCATACCATGCTCACCTATATGTCCCAGTCGCATATGCCATAACAGCGTATCATCTGACTCTGATTCTACTATAGCAAGTCCACTTACAACTGTATTCCCAACAGTTTGTTAATATTCCCTGCTAACTTCTTACCCTTCATTACTAGCATAGCCACTTTTTTCACTGTCAAGACTCAAAACTCTGCCTTATAAGAGTATTCATTGGTGTCTAAAGTATCCAAAGAGACAAGGTTCTTTCTCAACTCAGATACATACCTAACAACACCCAAAGTCCTCAACACACCATCAAACATTTTAATTTTAATTGATTATATTCTAATGACCTTACATGATGCATCATTACCCATTAGAACAAATCCAAAATTACTTGATCGATATGAATCAAATCAATCCCGGTGCGGACACATGTGTTATGAACAAACTGAATTCAGTACCCAAGAGTCATATACTATGTCAGAGTTACCTGTTGAGACTGATAATATGTTGCCATCTCCAGAATCCCAATCTCCTTTTGCAACACTAGCCGTGTTTGAGGACCCATCACCTTTCTTCTCATCATCATGCTTTCTATATTGGCAGTCCCTCTTAAAATGGCCCATCTGATTGCATTTGTAACACTTTACATTTTTCTTGTTCTTATTCCTGGACTTCGATCTATAATTCCCTTTATTAGAACCATCTCTATCCATCTTTCTCCCACGATCCTGGTTGCCCTTCGTGATCAAACCTTCACTTTGAGAACTTTCACCAGTATTCAGTTTTCACTAGTTGTAGGCTAGCAAGACTAATGCGACCTCCTCCAATTCGAGGGTTTCTTTTCCCCACGTTAATGTCGTCACTAACTGATCGTATGAAAGAGGGAGAGAGGTTAGCAATATCAGTGCCTTGTCTTCATCATCAAACTTGATGTCAAGCTGTAATAGATTGCTAATAATCTGATTGAACGTGTTGAGCTATTGAATCATATGTGTAAGGGATTTCGACATATAGCGACTCTCCAATTTCAGCCAAACCTCTGCCGGAGACTCTAGATCCATGACGTGATATATCACCTCGTCCACCAAACAAGGCCGAATTGTACCCATTGCTCGCGTCTAGTGCTCTTCCGAATCGACATCTGGCGTAGCCTTTGCCTTCTTCCCATGTAGCGCCTTCACCATCCCTTGTTGTGCCAAAAAATCTTTCACCCTTCACTACCATAGTCCAAAATTTCCAGTTCTATCGAACTTCATCACATCAAACTTTACAATCGAAGAACTCGCCATCTGAAGCTAGTGCTCTGATACCAGTTGTTGAGATTTGTGCGCAACGATTAGATAGTAAATAATCGAGAAGAGAAAAAGAGAAATCAATACAAAGATTTTACGTGGTTCGGTAATGTGTCTACATCCATGGGGCGGTGGCTCAATTTTCACTATGTGAAAAATAGGGTTACAATACATACACACACACACATATATATCTATGCAAACTCTAATGATGTATGGATATATATATATATATATATATATATATATATATATATATATATATATTTATATATGTGTGTGCAAACTCTAATGATGTACGGATATTATATATATATAATATATATATATATATATATAATGATGTACGGACATAATTACAATATTACTCTTATACCGGGCTTCCTCTGCTATGAAAACAATCTGGCATTCTTTCAGAATTATTAGCCAACTCCAACAATACCCTAGAAGTTTGGAGATTGGCAGAGGACAGCGATGTCCAAAGCATCCTGCTGTTGTTGGCTGAGCCAAGATTCTTATTATCCATTATTCTCTCCAAAAAGAGGCTGCCACGAGCTCAGTGAATGCTCGCATCTACCAGCATTTAGAAGAACTTCCATGAGATCCTATTGAACAAACCAGCAGTGCCACCGCCTCCGTTGAAAGCTACCACAGCAGTGCTGCCACCGCCTCTGGTGAATGCAACCCCAAACAGCCTCTCTCCATTCTCACAATCTTCATTGCCTCTAGTGAAAGCAACCCCAAACAGCCACTCTCCATTCTCACAATCCTCATCAACGACAGCCATGGTGATGTACTAGGGAGAGCTGGAGTTACCAAGTTGCCCAAGAACATAGGTCGGAACTTGAGGGTCCAT
Organism: Dracaena cambodiana; assembly: GCA_036321105.1. NCBI lineage: Eukaryota > Viridiplantae > Streptophyta > Magnoliopsida > Asparagales > Asparagaceae > Dracaena > Dracaena cambodiana. Next base: position 23,252,305 of record JAYEPQ010000015.1, read on the forward strand.
TTCAAGAATATGTGCCAAACTGTTTTTGCAATCAGGAACATGCCTTTGACCAAGGCCAAAAGGTATCTTGAAGATGTTATTGCCCACAAGCTAACTATTCTATTCCGAAGATTTTGCAATGGTGTTGGCTGAATTGCCCAAGCTAAGAACCAGCATTCCAATGGACACGGATGTTAACTGCGAAGTCTGCCAAGTTTATTCTAGATTTGCTCAAAAATTCTGAAAGCAATGTTGATTTCAATGGCTCGGATGTAGATGCACTTTACATATCTCACATCCAAGTGAGCCACGCCTAGAAGAAGAGGCACCAGACATATTGTGCCCATGGGTGGATCAATCCATCCCAAGCTCTACGAAGTACAGCATCTTAATTCTCTGCAGTAGCATTTGATATCATAGCTTAAATTGAGGAAGCTAAAGGAGTTTTGGTCTGTTTTGTAAGTACTAACACCAAACAATTTTATCCAGACTTCTTTCATCTATTGCCTTTAGATTGGTCTTGTCATTTCAGTAGAGTTTAAATAAAATTCATGTGGAGAGGCCAAGCACTGAAGAGAATGACTGAGAATTCAGATAGTTCTTGGTCAGTCTCGGCTCAAGGAGGTGTGAGTAGTCTTCTAAAGTTCTGCAGTAGTTGCAATTACTGCAAAGAACTCATCAGTTCGTGCATGAGAGGTTGATGAATAAGAGGTATCAGACTGGGTGATGGAGCTCGAGCAGCATTTACTAGATTAAAATTAATAAATTACGATGCGGCTGGAGAACAGTCACAGCTCACAATTTCATCAACTACGTTCAGAATTGTGAGCTCGACTTGAAGTGTAGTGGGACTCTGTCGAGGGAGGATGATGCTGTCTCAACACCAGTTCATGCCGGCTCTAGAGTGACAACACCCGATAGATGCTTGGATAACATTGACTTCAAATCTCAGGACTTTGGTAATGAAGGGCCTGCTCGTACTTCTGCCATCACTATGGTTTCTGAAAAGGATCCGATGCAGCTTGAGTGGATCGAGAATGGCATAGTGTCATGAGGAGAGATGCTTTGAACCAGAGAGCTGGCAGCAATGCCTCAAAACAGAAGCATAGCTTGTTGCCAGAGGCGGATGTAGAAAAGCTGCAGATGAAATGTTGCAAGGACGATGGAAGTTCAACTTCTGAATATGGCGAGGAATGCAAGGCTATGTCTGCATACAAACTGAAGCCATTCCTGCATGGAATGCGAAACTAAGCCCTTGATGTGAAAAATTTACTGCAAGTATACAGTGTCAGTTGTAGCACTTTACGGGTCGTTCCCACAGGGATCTAAGGTGTGACTTTTTAGGTTGTTCTCATAGCAATCTAAAGTGTTTTGCTATCTTACTAATCCTATTATTTAACAAGCTAACTAAGGGTTCTAATTTGAATTTGAGTTGTTCTAATTAGTCTAGGATATAGAATCCACTCTTCTATCATCTTCTTTCTATCATAAAAATTTGATCTTTTAGTTTTAATCTTTATTTAAAGTGTTCTACGCATGAGATATTAACTCATCAAAAAACTACTTTTCATAAAAGTAAACTAAATCGTTAGATAATTCTATGAAGAAGGTGAAAATCAACAACCCAAACCCTTGCTAAGCATAGGCTATCAAGAAACTTAACTCAAGTATAACCTATCAAAGTATTAATCTACGAGTTTTGCTATATTTTAATCTTTTCATGAAAAAAAAATCATGTCTTTATTATTTTATTTTAGAAAGAAAACAGTAATAAGCATAACTTCAACTCGGATTGCGTTGTTCATCAATTCGTTTCAATGATAATTCCGAGCACTACAAATTTCCCTACATGAAATTTTTTAGTTTAAGTTTTTTCTTTGCCGAATATGCTCTTGAAGTTTCTACTGCAGCACTTGAGTGTCGGTCTTCACCTTAGTTAACTTTCTTTACTCATATTCTTGACAAATATTCTTGACAAATTTGCATCTTCTTCTTCTTTTCCTTATGAATCCTTTATTAGCTATAAAAACACAACAAATTTGCATCTTCTTCTTCTTTTCCTTATGAATCCGTTATTAGCAATAAAAACACACTAAATATACAAGAGTAGCAATTATTTATATAAAAAAATAGTTAATATATGGGAGGAAATATGAAAAATATAATACTAATCACACCCACACCTATCTTTTGCTAGTTCTCGAGCAAAACCTAGATCTAAAAAGAAAAATAAAAATCCTAACTCACTTTCGCAGGAATCGTGATTGCACTTAGTATGTGCAACAAGTCTTTAAACCCCTAGATTACCCTAGTAGACGAGTTATGTCTCGTAAGTGTTTGCAGTGAATATACCCACAAAATTCGTGAAAAAAATAGATTAAGGAATAAAGAAAAGAAAAATAAGGATAATCAAAAATCAAGAAAAATAAAAATTTTATACAAAAGAATGAAAAAATCTTTTTTTAATATTTTCTTCAAATAATCTCACTAATATACAAACTCAAGAACGCATTTAGATTATCAATTTTCAAATCAAGCGTCATATTAGATACACTTATCATTTTAATCAAAAATTTAAATCCGATCTTTCAATACCCACTAACAGATAATCCATTGGCTCATATACATCTACGTGCATGTGTGATAGTCTACTTTGACCTTGGACTCCAACTCTAACTCATGATTCATCTCCTCTCTCATAATATTTTTTTAAAGAATATTTCACTTTTCATGCGAATATTCACACTTTCTTAGGCGCAAAGTACCCAATTACTCGGAATATACTCTCTTTTTTTCACTCTTAAGACTATTGCTTTAATACCAGGCTCACTCTCTTTTATTGTCTTTCTTGAGCCTATTGCCCTAATACCAGGCTAACCATCTTTTTTTTCTTCTCACTTTTTTTTTCATTTCTAACCCTATTGCATTAATACCAGGCTCATCGCTTTTTTTTCTTTTTTTTCTTTTTTTTCTTGTTTAGAGAGAGAAGACTTACTCAATCGTTATCATCTTTGTCCTTAACTTAATAAACTATTGTGAAGTAAAAAATATACGTATAATTGCCTCAAAACTACTGCTAGTGGTATTTATTTTTTGGATTTTAATTTTTTTCATAAAATTTAGAGTGTATCATTCAATCTACTCTCCAATCAAATTTCAAATCTAAATTTATTCTTTTATTTGTAATTAGGTTGATCTATTGATGAAAATATATAATAAAAATATTTTTTCAGTTTTTATTGTTTTTTTATATTTTTCAGTTAGTTACCCTAAAAACTACCCGAAGTGTAAAAATTCTAAAAAAAACTAAAAATCCTACAAAAACATGAAGAAAATACCCTAACCCACTCCCCCACACCTAAACTCGCCTATGCCCTCATACACGAACCAAAGGTGGTAAAATAAATATGAGAACTATTATACAAATAATGAGATTCGTAAAATTTACGATCTCAATATCGTCACCCTATTAACGCATGGAAAGCGGTTACGCCCTCTCGATCACTTCTCACTTTCATAGTGTGTGCATTTTAAACATGAAGTGGGTGCATTGATGTATCTCATCATCCTCATACAAGTCACGAAATAACTTGTGTGTATCTTATGCTGCCCTTGCTTTTTCTTTGTCCACATGTAAGCATTAATAATTGGGTTAAAGAATTCTATATTATAAACCTTCTAATCATTGGTAGTAACAAGCATACATATAGAAATATCGTGAGGTGAGAAGAGTTCTATGATCAAGTGAATGTGGTGGTGGCCCTTCTAACTCACGAAGTAATGTGAGCTTCTCTGCAAAAAAATCCTCAAAAGTTTTCTCATGAATCAATGGCACACTTTCGCAAGTATCATCATACATAGAATCAGTATGTGCTAATTCATCTAATAATATGAGCTCATCTTAAAAAATTTGCTCAAATAAGGGTTTATCATTAGTGCAAGAGTTAGAATGAGAGTGCAAACTATGAATCATATTTACCTCAATGAGGGAGCTCGTTATGTACTCATCCATATTGAATATGTTCAATGCCACAGTCATATTCCCAAACAATAACTTCATGAGGCCACTCCTGCAATCAATAATGCATTTGATGTTACAAGAAATGGTCTACCCAAGATAATGTGAATTTGATTCCATGGATTGAAAATCGCCTCAGTTTCTAAGACAATGAAATTTACAGGAAAGATGAACTCGCCGACCTTAATGAGAATATCTTCAACCATACCAAGTGGTCTCTTGATTAAACGATCAGCTAGCTATAATGTGACCTTGGTAGCTTAAAATTTTCCTAATCCCAGCTACTGATAAATAGTGTAAGAAAGCAAGTTGATACTTGCCCCTAAATCAAGCAATGCCCTATCAAATGTAGTGTTTCCAATGGTGCATGAGATTGTGGGAGAACCTGAATCTTTGTACTTGACAGGCAAGGAGTTGGAGAGGATATGCGATATATTTGCAGCAGAAAAACGTTCTCAGGAACGTTTCATGCTTGCTTCTTAGTACACAAATCATTGAGAAACTTGGTGTAAGTAGGAACCTATTGTATAATATCAAGGAGTAGAATATTAACCTTCACCTACTGAAATCTTTCAAGAATCTTCTCTACTTATGGTGAAGGCTTCTTAAGCCGATTGGGATATGATGTTTCCCCATCAACGGCACCAAAGACTTGTTGTGAAAAATTTACTGTAAGCATACAGTGTCAGTTAGAGCACTTTACCGGTCATTCTCACAAGGATCTAAGGTATTTTGCTATCTTGCTAATCCTATTATTTAACAAGCTAAGGGTTCTAATTTGAATTTGAGTTATTCTAATTAGCCTAGGAAATAGAATCCACTAGTTTCCAACCACGAATTACTTCTATTATCTTCTTTCTATCATAAAAATTTGATCATTTAGTTTTAATCTTTATTTAAAGTGTTTTAAGCATGAGATATAAAGTGATGTGCAAGTATAACTTATCAAAGAAACTACTTTCATAAAAGTAAACTAAGACAATTCTATGAAGAAAATGGAAATCAACAACTCCAAATCCTAACTAAGTATAGGCTATCAAGAAACTTAACTCAAGTATAACCTATCAAAGTATTAATCTACCAGTTGTTATTATTTAATCTTTTCATAAAAAAAAAATCATGTCTTTATTATTTTATTTTAAAAAAATAATAATAAGCAATTACATAGTTGATTTCTAGTTTCATCTACATCCTAGAGCTAAACTAATTTAGCTACTCATGGTTCTAATGAACAAGATCCTATTTTTATTTATGAAAACAATTAAAAATCCTATTTTTCTTGAAAGCAATTAAAGATATATACTAGAAAGTGATTAAATCTATCTAAAAAGACAAAGAAAAGCAATGGAATTATCTCTGGAGCTCAGTATGGCGGCCGTCACCCCTTTGGTAAAACCCTAATATTTATTAATTAAAAAGAGTACAAAATTATATGTAAAAAGCTCTTCCCTAATTTACAAGGATTAAAGGGACATTTATAACCCAAATACAATCCTACTCCTACTCAAACTTAATACAAAAGATATACTCCTAATCCAACATAAACTAATCTCAAGATATATAATCTTAATCTAATCCATAGGTATTAGAAACCAATGGTTGAGAATGGATGGCATAAAATACTAATTTTTGGGTCCAAAACCCGAAATTAAGTTCTAATAGACCCATAGTCTGCTGGATTGGATTTTCCACTTTGCAGTACTTCAGTAAAATGACCATAACATTTCTATACAAACCCAGATTGCACTGTTCTTGACTCGTTTCGAAGATAATTTCGAAATCTATAAATTTTACCTACATGAAATTTTTAAGTTTAAGATTTTTCTTGGCCGAATAAGCTCTTGAAGTTTCTACTGCTGCACTTGAGTGTCGGTCTTCGCCATAGTTAACTTTCTTTGCTCATATTCTTGACAAATTTGCATCTTCTTCTTCTTTTCCTTACCAATCCTTTATTACCTATAAAAACACACTAAATATACCCGAGTAGCAATTATTTATATACATAAATAGATAATATATGGGAGGAAATATGCAAAATCTGATATTAATTAGCCGCAACCAGAATGTGAGGCTAAACCCACAATGCTAACTTAGTGCGTGAGGCTAAGCCATAGCGTGAACCAAAAATAGAATGCGAGACTAAATCTCAACCTCACATAGTCTACCACAAAGATGGAAGTAATTTGTTACCATATAAAAAACTCCATGAATAGTAAAATAAGTCCCACACAGGGAGTGGGACCCACATCCAGAGAACTTTGTGTATTGCGAGGCCAAACATGTAGCCAGAGTGTAAGGCTAAACCTGCAGCCAATACGCGAGGCTAATTTTGCAATAAGAATGCAAAGATAAGCCCCGCATATAACGTGAGGCTAAGCCCACACAAAGCAATCTAAATGCGAGATTTATGCTTTTGATCTTGCAGTAAGAAGAGTTGTAGCAAGAGTGGGGGTAATATTGATATTTTTCTACAAATATGTGATCCCCCATAGTACTCAGTCTTCGAGCCACGTATAGATAATATATTAGACTATAATGCACTGATAATCAACCTAGGGGTGAAATGTCTCATGGCATTTAGCGACTCAAAATTCAATTATCAACCAAATGCCAGAAGATTATGAGGTTAAATATGAAGTTCTCATACCCTATCATCAAGTGGCAATCAAACTGGCCAACAAATTTAAAAAAACTTTAATCGACCATATGTTGCATCACAAGACTATATATGCAGATGCATCGGCACCACTCACCATGTCTTTGGAGTTGCTACTTGAGTTGAGTAAGTGCATCACTTTCGGGAGCCACATCCATTTTGCCACAAAATAGTATTGGAGGTATATTAAGTGTATGAGGTTGGATTAAGTCTTGAGCCCTAGGACTCATGCTTCCTATTCATAGATTAGCACTATGTCAGATGCTCAAGATCCAAAGGAAGCAATCTCAGTAAAGAAGAAAGCAGCTAAACTCAACTATGATGTAGTGTTACAAATCCTATATCATAAATCATGTGATGGTATCTTTCTTCGCTGCCTCAAAGAGGGAAGCTCAAAGGTGCTTGAAGAAACCCATGGAGGGACTTGCGGGGTCCGCCAACTAGGGCCAAAATTTTGTGATCGCATAAGTAAACTCAGTTTGTTTTGTCGAAAATGATTGCAGATACTATGGCCCATGCAAAGTGTTGACATACTTGTCAAGTATATGTCGATTTCATATGCCAACCGCCAGAGTATCTGTATACTTTTGCTACAAGTTGGCCACTTGAAAATTTGGGAATGGATATTATTAGGCCGACTACTTAGCCTTCGTCCAAATAACATCGGTACATATCGGTGATAACAGATTACTTCTATAAATGGACTAAAGTGGTCCCGATAAATGAAGTCAAAATGAGGGATGTCGTTAAACTCGTAAAGCACCATATAATATATAGTTTTTGCATACCTTAGTGTAGGCACTTGATGTGATAATTTAACTGCAAGTGTACAGTGTCAGTGTAGCGCTATACAGGTCGTCCCATAGAGATCTCAGGTGTTTTGCAATTTTACTAATTCTATAGTCTAACGGACTAACAAAAGATTCTAGGTCGGATTTGAGAGTTATTCTAATTAGCCTAAGATCTAGAATCCACTACTTGCCAACCATGTATTACTTCTATTATCTTCTTCCTATAATAAAAATTTGATCTTTTAATTTTAATCTTTACTTAAAGTATTCTAAGCATGAGATATCAAGTAGTGTGCAAGCATAACTCATCAAAGAAATTACTTTTCATAAAAACAAACTAGATCATTCGATAATTCGATGAAGAAGATAAAAATCAACAACCCCAAACCCTAACTAAGCATAGGCTATCAAGAAACTTAACTCAAGTATAACCTATCAAAGTATTAATCGACGAGTTCTTATATTTTTAATCTTTTCATAAAAAAATAATGTCTTTATTATTCTAATTAGGAAGAAAATACTAGAGAGCAACTACATGGTGGATTCTAGTTTTATCTACATCCTAGAGCTTAGCTAAATTAGCTACTCATAATTCTAGTAAGCAAAATCCTATTTTTATTCATGAAAGCAATTAAATCTAATCTAGAAAGCAATATAAATCTAAACAAGAAAGCAATTAAAAGAGAATTACCTAAGAAAAATTGAAGAACAACAAAGGTTACCTCTGGAGTCAGGTCGTCACCCCTTCAGCAAATCCTAATCCTAATTTTATTAATTAAAAAGTACATCTAAAATTACATCTAAAAAGTGCTCTCCAATTTATAAGGATTCATGGGGTATTTATAACCCAAACATAATCCTACTCCTACTAAAACTCAATACAAAAGATATGATTCTAATTCAACACAAACTAATCTCAAGATATATAATTTTAATCCAATCCATAGGTATTAGAAACCAAAGGTTGAGATTAGATGGCATAAAAAACTAATTTTTGGGTCCAAAATCCAAAATTATGTTCAGCACACCTATAACCTGTTGGATCGGATTTTCCACTCTGCAGTGCTTATGTAAAATAGCCATAACTTTTGCATACGAACTTGGATTGATCTGTTCTTAGTCTCGTTTCGAAAATAATTCCAAGATCTACAAATATTCTTCATATGAATTTTTCTAGTTTAAGCTTTATCTTTGCCGAATATGCTCTTGAATTTTCTACTGTTGCACATGAGTTTCTGTCTTTGCCTTAATTAACTTTTTTTGCTCATATTCTTGATAAATTTGCATCTTCTTCTTATTTTCCTTGCGAATCTTTTATTACCTATAAAAACACACTAAATATACCCAAGTAGCAATTATTTATATACCAAACTAGAAAAAATATGGGAGAAAAAATGCAAAATATGATACTAATCAGCACTAAAAATAGAACAATCAGTTGAGACAAAAATGCCAAATGCTCGTGGGGGAGGGGGGGGAGAGCACACTAAGGAGTGCACTTAAATGGGGTGCTCGCCAAGGAGCAGACCTTGAGTGTTGAGGAACATGCACCTAGTTAATACAGAGCACGTACTAAGGAGCGTGCACCTCCTAGATGAGCGCATTCCATACCAAGAAGTGCATGCACGAAGGGTAGTGCACCCATGGCAGCGCACACCAAGGTACTCTGGGCACCCAGGGGAGCAAGCTCCTAAGGTTGCACATGCCCGAGGCCGCTTGCAGGCTCAGGCGCACGCTACGCACACCATGCATGTGTACCCACGCCTAGTGCGCACACTATGCACATCGTGCTTCATGTGTTTTTTGTATTCCGCTCTGCGTTTGAAGTTTTTGTAACGATCTGGAAGATCTGTTGCAATCTTCTATAATTCAATCATTGATTATGAAGAGATTTGAGGGAACTGTTATGCCCCCAGAGGCTAAAAAATGCCTTCTCTCTCAATAAAAAAAAAGAAGAGACAGACGTAGAGACTGAGATCCAGAATAAAAAGACAAGCACTACGGAGTTCTTCTTTTCCTGCTGAGTTTGGTACCAGAGAAGTCAGTCGACATTCGGATCGTCAACAGAAGCAACCACCTTCTACTGCTACCCAAGATCCCACAAAACAAAAGGAAAATAAAGTTATCTCTCTTCCGCACCCCAATAATCTTAATCTAAAGTTGTAATTTTCATTTAATTTGTTGTACTCAATTTCTAAATGGCAATAAAAAGTAATTTTCCTAATTCAGGCATACACTCGGCATGTTACCCATGATAATGGCCTCTAGTTTGCTAGTGTGGGCTTCTCAAGATTTGGCACAAGTTTAGAATACAAGATGTTGTCTCAGCACCCTACAATCTAGCAGTTAATGGTCTAGCTAAAGTCTTCAACAAAACCACTATGAAACTCCTCCAGAAGTTCGTCTCTCCAAGCCAATGCGAAGAGACGAAAAGTTAGGAGAGTACCTATGGGCTTACCTAACATAGTCTACACTCCGGCTAAAATTATACCATTTTCTGTGGCGTATGGCTGCGAGGTTGTCTTGGCACTTGAAATCCAAATTCCATCTCTGTGAATCATATTAGCTTTGGAGATGACAAACGAGGAAAAGTATTGGCAATTGCTTCAAGAAGTAGAAGCGCTAGATGAGAAGAGCTTGAAATTGTAACAACAAATCGAATTGTATCAAGCATGCATCTCAAAGACATCCAATAGGAAAGTCAAACGAAGGACTTTCAAAGAAGGCAATTTGGTCTTCACAGTTAAAAAACTGATTATCAAGACCCATAAGACTAAGGGTAAATTTGAATCCAAATGGAAAGGTTGCTTTTGGTACTCAAATAGAGCGTACCTTCTAATCAATCAAGATGGTGAGAGAATTATGATACCTATCAACGACAAATGTTTGAAAAAATACTACCTATAGTAGTACGGCTTCATCCAAGGCCAAAAAGGCAAAGAAGAGAATATGTTACTCACCAACCTATCATGTTATGGAATAAAGCATGAACTATCCATCGTTGCTAAGCTAACAGGATGAGAACAAGTTTCTTACTAACTTATCATGCTAGTAAATGAAGCATGAACTGCCTAGTGCCTACCAAGGCAATAGGATGATGACAAATTTCTCGTCAACATATCATGCTAGGTGATAAAGCATGAATCGCCCAGTGCCACCAAGGCAATGAAAAGAGAACAAAATTCTGGCCAACCTATCCTGCTAGGGGATAAAGCATGAAAAACCTGATGTTGAAATGGCAAAGGAAAGAGAAAACATTTGGCATATAAGTCCAAACAAAATCCTTGCCAACCCTATTATATTGGGGGTAAGAGTATGAATCAACAGCCCAGAGCCCTAGAGGCGAAGGAAGAGAAAACATTTGACATGTAAGCCTAAGCAAAATACAATCGTCTACCTATCATGATAGAGAGCAAAGTACAAACTACCCGCTGCTATAAATGCAATGGGTAGAGGAACTAAAGCCCTCACAAAAACTATCATGACACGGAACAAAGTGTGAACAACCCAATGCCTTCAAGGCAAGGGGTAGAAGAGACAAAAATCCTCGTCAATCCTATAATACTTGGGGTAAAAGTATGAACATCAACAGCCCAATATTCAAAAGAGTAACGAAAAGAGGAAACATTTGGCATGTAAGTTCAAACCAAATACTCGACAATTCACCATGTTAAGGGGAATAACATAGCTAGTACAACACAAATGATGACTGGTAAAGACAGATCAAATATGTTAATAGCTAGGGTTTGCTAAAATAGCCTATGACAAATTTGTCATTTTAGTAAGGATACGTCATTGCTTGAAACTACAAAAGCAAAGGGAGGAGGAAATGTTCGGCATATAAACCAAAATAAAATCCTCGATAACTCATCATGTAATAACACTACTAACCCAATACAAACGGGGATTGGTAAAGACATATGCTAAATCCATTGATAGCTGAGAGTTTGCTAAAAACCTTGGGAACCTATTATATTAAGCTCTTATCTCTGACTGTAAGATTTGAATCGCCTCACTCACAATGTTTCACATGCTCACTCACCACAAAACTATGACATTAAGCTTTTCCCTCTAATAGTGATATCTGAACCATCTCACTCACATCATCCCACAATGTCACTTACAATGAGTCTGTTATGTTAAACTGTTACCTCTTACAGTAAGATTTGAATCATCTCATCCATGTCATGTCATGAAACTTGTGATCCTAACTCGATCATCCATTCTGTCTGAGCTACGCAGATGAGTTACCCTATGATCGGAGCCAATCACGGATTCTGTCTGAGCTATATAGATGAGTAATCTTGTCATCCTAACCCGATCACTTATTCTGTCTGAGCTTTGTGGGCGAGTCACCGCATGATCCTGATCCGATCACCAATTCTATCTGAGCTATGCAAATGAGTTACCATGTGATCTTAATTTGATCACTGATTCTACTCGATCTATGCAAACAAGTCACCCCATGATCCTGACTCAATCACCGGTTCTACCCAAGCTATGTAGAAAAGTCATCCCATGATATTGACCCGATCACCGATTCTGTTCGAACTACACGGACAAGTCACCCTACAACCTTGACCCGATCACCAATTCTATCTAAGCTACGCAGACGAGTCATCGGTGATCCTGACCCAATCACCGATTCTATCTTAGTTATGCAGACATGTCACCCTACGATCACGACCTGATCACCGATTCTGTCCGAGCTACATAGATGAGCCACTCCATGATCATGACCTAAACACCAGTTTTGTCTAAGATACGTAGATAAGTCACCCCATGGGCATGTCAGAAAGACCTTTGCCTATAGTTATTCGACTATAATCATCAAACCTTTATCGTACTTGCCATCCATACTGATCACTCTCCTCACAACACTATTGTCACTTTCGAAATCAATAAGTCTTCATCGGCTTTAACAACTCTCATCATTACTGTCGAAACCATCAAAATATGAACACATTACCCAAAAGTCCAGAATAAAACAATGAGTTAAAGGAAAATAAAATGTTTTATCATTGTTTTGTAGGACAAAAAAGGAGAACAGGACAGTAATGACTACCACTCTCATAGAATAAAAATGTGAAAAATGAAGTAAAGGAGAAGATATAAGGGGATTAGGGCTCCCACAAGGTCTTTAACTTAGCCTGAGGTTGCTTCAAAACTTGCTTCCAGGTTTCTTCTATAGAATTTAAAGCATGACGATATAGCTTATCGTCATTGATGGAAAACTGTTAGGCAGCTTGGATCCTAGCCTTCTCCACGATCATTGTGCATGCATCCACCTCCTACAAAAGTTGTCCTTGTCGAAGAACAAGTTCATTCTATTGTTGTGCAATCTCTTCATATTTGAGCTGGCATGCCTCTAATATGGCTTGAGCCTTGGCAATTATTTCACGGGCATCGGCCATGGTTGCATTTATTTCAAACATTGCTCTCTCAAGTTCATTGGGAATCACCTTCTGAGTATTCTAAAGATTAACGGCTTACCGAGACCAAACCTCCTCCTATCACCTAAGTTCCTCCTCAATTCCGCTATCACCATCACATCTGCTTATGAAGACTAGTTTTGAAGAGTGTTTACCACTCGAAGCTTCCAAGCAAGGTTGACAAGGAGTTGCTTCAATGGTTTCTAATTCATGCACTATTGTCCAGATAATCGAGTAACAGGAAACACACCCTTTCCAATTCATCAGTCGAGATTCAGGACACAAATCTTGAGAGTTTAAAACATAAAAATTTGTGCCAAAACTGAAATGACAGAAAAGGCCTAGCCTGGCGATGTAATAGAAACACAAAGTTACAAGCTTCGAGTAGTAAAGCCAAACAATCTTGCATGAATATTCCTTAATGAAAAAGTTAGATGCTATCAAAACAATCTATCGGAAAGATCGACTAAATGATGCCCTTCAAGTAGTACATCAAGATGATCACCCAAGACTAATACATTAATGATCACCTCTAGTAGTCATTGATGATTCAATTGTTGTTATAATATGGTCACTAGACATCTCATCAGTCAATAATTGCAAGCCCATGACACAATCATGACAGAGAAATCCAAAATATTTAAAAACTCATTACAAACTGGTGATGAGATATCAAAAACTTTGGAGAGATTTCTATTGATGAAAAAAAAATACTGAGGAGAATATCATCACGTCTATTGAAATTTCAGTGAATCTCATATTTGAGTCAAATCCAAAGTCATCAAGGTTGAGATTTTGAATCCAAATTAAATCTAATCAAATATTTGAACAAAAAATGAGGACAAGATTTTGTTAATCAACTAGATTATTGTTCAAATTAAGGCTAGATACAATGAATCAGAGGATATAAATCAAAAAGGAAAGTTGGATTTCCGTTCTCATCCGCAAGGCAGGTTGAGTAATCATAGTTAGCCTATAAATAGGCACCAAGAGAGACTTTCGAAGACACCTTTGGGAATGCCTAAGGTTATTTGATGTGCTCCCAAATGCTTATAAATAAAGACTTTCAGTTATCCGCTCATACACGCTGTATGGACAATGTTCAAGAAATCCAGTAGTAATAGCCGCTCTAGTTTCCTGGTTCTTCATCCATCTTAGAAACTCTTATTCGGATCATCAATGAGGCCCATGTGCAAGGCCGTATCTTGATTACAGAAACCCACCTCTATAAAAGGGAGTGATCAATATATGATCCTCTTTCTTGTATTTCCTTAGATTTTCTTTCTTTTGGTTGTAATTCGAAATAGTTGTAATTTCAATTCATGAAAGGAAATTCAAAATTTTTAGCAAAAACAAGTACGTTTGCTTCTCTTTCCCTCTTGAAATGCCCCCTTCCAGTAGTATAGTTCCAAGTATCTGATACACCAACTTTTAGTCAATTCTCTAAATCCATACAGGTGTCAAATTTTTCATCATTCCCAATTGGATTACTCAGCCATGAGCCAACATGGGCTCTACTAAACACCCCACGTATTAGCCTAAAAATGAGAATTGAAATTCAAACTTTCCCAATTCAAATTGTATCCTCTCCAGACATTCAGCTCAGCCCACGTGTTAGGCAATTAGATTACTCAGCCATGAGGCAAGGGCGATGGAAAACCTCCTCTCGGATCACGACCTCTTGCTCTGAGGGAGAAATTTGGGCTCACCACCTCTCGCTCCGGAAGGCCTATCATCGTCCACACAACCAAAGAAGATGAGGCGACGACATAAGACTCGCTAGGTGAGACTTGGGCTATTCCACCCCGCCCACGGTCGACTGGGTGGTTGTCTGAGCAATGTCCCAACCCTCCCTTAGCATGCAAGGGCAAAGAGAGAGCTCCTGTCCCAGATGCATGTTTGAGATCCTACTCAGCGCATCTAGAGATCCCACTCATCATGCCAAAGATCCGATCATTGCATTCGAGAGGCATGCCTAAAGGGCCTCTTTTGCATCTAAGATCCCTCTCGCATCTAGATGAGGATCTTATCACCCCTCGAGTATGAGATGCCACTCGCCCTTTCCCTCGTCATCACTCACTCAACCCAATCCCTAGCCACTTTGGCTCCTCGATGCCACTTGCTTGGTTTTTGCTACGACCCTCAAGCCTGAGATCATGCACAATTCGCAACTCTCACCCTAAGTCCAAGATCGTGTCACGGCTCTTGCTTCTTTAATGATTCCTGCCCCCCCCCCCCCACTGGGGTGTGAACCTCTCTCCTCCCTATCAAAGCCTAGTCGCTCTCATAGTCATTGGACTTTAGGAGTTTGTTTGAGGTTGGGAGCATCTAGAGGGGGTAGGCCATCCCGAATGATGTCACACGCCTCCGGTTCACTATCATCGGGGAGAGAACTGAGAGGAGGAGAGGGGGAGATTTTATATTACATTCAGTTCTTGTGACCCTTGCATTACCTATGTGGTCTTAGAAATACGAATTGAACCTTTAACTTGATTGAGCAGAACTCTCCTAAGGTCTCATAATTCTTCAATAACCTTTCAGCTACGGAGTAACACTATTCAACTCCTTCTTAAATTTCTACATCTTATGTGCATGCCGAAGTGTAATCTTAATTTTCAAATTTATAGAGGTTAATTACACTCAAACCTCTTATAGTATGGTAGTGTATTAGTTATTACCCCCAAAATTTGAAACTCTCACTTAGCCCCCAGAGATAACTAACGGAGTTTAGTACCCATTTGGGGTTGGCCATGTGATGTGCACGTGTGGAGAAATGTCAGTTTTGCCTCCGATCGAGTTTAGTGACGATAGAGGGAGAAATTGGGACTATCTGCTTAGTTCCTCATCTAATTCCATTGGAGTGAAATTAGGGCATCAGGCCAAAAAAAAGAGGGCACACGGTGGTGGCTTCGAGCGGACACACTCTTCAATGGATGGCAACAGTACAGCGGAGGCTTCAGCGGACGGCAGTGGCACAACAGAGGGTCCACGGCAGGCTTGGTGTTTGGGTGCGATCAATGGAAGGCTTGGGTGGTGTCGGTGGAGCATTGAAGCTGTTCGGCAGTGGCGTCATAGCAATTGGTTGGCTTGGCATTTTTTTGAAGAAGACTGTTTGTGATTTGGGGAAGACAGCGGTGTGGTAAGTATATACATGAAGTTCTAATTTTTAAGAATTTTTCTCCAACAAAATTAATTATGGTGATGACCTGTTACTATGTTGGGTTTGCTTGGAGGGGGGCCAGATAGGAACATCTTTAGAGAGTACTGGGCACGTGCGAGTGTTGGATTGAAGTGGTCAAGGTCCCGAAAAGGGTCTAGACACGTGAAAATCTAAATCAACATATACAACATTTTGTAAATATAGTAGTTTTAACATGATGTTTTATATACATGTAGAATCTTAGGGTTATAATATTGGTTACATATTGATTTTGTGAACAAACAAGCAAAGTGGAATTGTTATGATAAATGCAATGTATGCCTTCATTAGTTAATAGTGGGTGATTGGTGTTTTAATTGTTATTTTATTTTTATGTGTAATTGTTATGTTAACTGCAGTTGACATATGACAAGTGATAATTTTGACCTTCATGTTCACCATGGGGGCAATTTGTAAAAAGTGAAATGATTGAATATCAATAGGGAAAAGAAGATGTTGAGAATATTGACACAAACTTCTTTGGATGGTTTGATTTGGAGGATATTATATGATGATTGAAATATGGGGGCATGTTCATATTGCATTATAAGGTCCCCAGTATACGCAAGGATGATAGATGGAAAGTTATAGACGATGTTAGTGGGGTTACATAAATGGTTAGGGTGCATCAACCTGCCAGAGAGATTCACATTTATGTTGAGCACTTACATGGTAAGGCACTTGTAGTGGAAACTCCCAATAATGATGCTAAGAAGAATGTTACAAAATAGGTGGAAGAGGAGGGTGAAAGCATGAGTAATAGGAAGGCGGAAGAGTGCGGTAGTCATATTAGTTTGTTTGGGGAGTCAGAATAGGAAAATTTCACAGATTATGATGACTGTCAGGGAGAAATTAGGGCTGATAATGAGACTACATGTAATTTATCTTCACTTTCGAGAGAACTTTATTTTAGATCATAGTGTTTTATTAGAGAGTAGTGTTTTATTACATTGATACATATGTTAAACTTGACAAATGATTGTTTGTTTACATATTTCAGTGCACATGACAATTTTGATATAGGAGAGGCATATGATGATTCAAAAAATTCTGATAGCCACCAGTTGAGGAGCGCATCTGATTCCTCAAGGGATGAACAACTTCAGCTTTACACTGCATTTACATTTTGGAATTTTCATTTTAAGTGGTCGGGTCAACATTACTTCCACAACCTTCCTATGTACAAATTGAGCTTTTTTGTGATGATGGACAAGAGGAAAAACTCAACCTCATCCTCACTCAAACCTAAACATAAAGAAAGAAAACATTAGAATCCAAAATCAACATGAGCAAGGAAAATTCACATTATCAAACATAAGCAACACTACCTAATTTCTTTCTAAATGCGATGTAAATAAAAACTTAAACATACGACAAATAACGAAAAAACAAAACACAAAAAAAATGCATGGGACATTGGAAGGAGAGGGGGTACCTCCTTGGCCGTTACAAGGAAAAAAGATGCAATCAAGTGGAGACAGAGAGATAGAAAGTGGGAGAGAGGGAGGGAGAGGGGGGAGAGGGAGAGTGAGAGAGAGAGACAGAAAGGGGGAGGGACTGGAGGGAGAGAGAGAGAGAGTGAGGGAGTGAAGCTCTTAAAGAGGGAGATGATGGGAAAAATGGAATTAAATAAAAAAAAGTGCAGTTTTGTTTAAAAGGGGGTAAAATTATCTAATTGTTGACTAATTTTGGTAAAGGTCCAGAAGCTAAGTGAGAGTTTTAGACTTCAGAGATAATAAGTTATACACCCCATATTACAGGGGATCTGAGTGTAATTAAGCCAATTTATAATTATTTGTATATATCTTTTTGTTTTTTTAATTCTCTATATGACATGATGATGTGAAGATATTGGAACTATTGATAAAAAGATTTTTTTAGTGTTTTTCTTAAATAACTTATAATGAACTTTATAGCATAAATATTTATTTTATTACGCTTTTAAACCCTGCAAACATTGGGCAAGCATGATAACATTATTGCCATAATTTATTTTCATTAACGAACTATATCCACATTCTATTACTACTCGGTTTCACCAAACGAATGATGCAAATCATCCCATTTCTAGAAATAAAGAAATAAGTTTGTGCATATGCATATATAGCTCCATTTCTGTAACACCCTATGTCTCGTGCTTGTCCAAATTTTGGGTTCAGCCCCAATCACGGGGAGTTTCCAAAAGAGCGCACTATTTGTTTTCTTGTGAGCCCACTTTCCAGCTGAAAAACCGAACAAAAAATAACTATCTAGTGGGCTCACTAGAAAAAGTGGCGTGCTCCTTTGGAAACTCCCCAACACGGGGTTATTCAGTTGTTTAGGCTTGCCATCTGTTGGAACTATTGGGAGGCTATACTAACCATTTTGAAATTGTTCATTCCTTGGCCCGGTAGTTTCCAGAAGAGTGCACTAGGGCAAACATGCACCACTAGATTTGGCTGAATTAACGATGGTGTTATATGCATCCCTCTGAGCTATGCTGAATTGCCTTGACGATCTTCCAAATTCAGTAATAATAAGTAGTGGCTTTCCGAGGGAACCTGCATCATCAGTATGTGATGTGATCCATCTCTGCATGAATGAAGTGTGAGCATTATCATCTGTAACATTTATCCTACTTGAGTTATGTGCCAAGTGGTTAGAATTAGATCAGACTTTTCAAAGTTGACAATTGATGCATGGCTTGTCCGAAAACATTAATGTCCATACGGAAGGATGGCATAGAGGTGGCAACTGTGACCTTACTCGGCACGGCCGGCAAAGGCATGGCCGCCCGAGTACAGTTTGGATATGGCACGCCAGGCACGGCCCGCTGGGCACGTGTCATGCCCGTGCCCACACGTACCAGCCTGATTTTTTTATTTTTTATTTTTTTATGTTTCTTAATTCTTACATCTTAGTTAGTTTAGTTGTTCTAACAATAAAAATAATTATAAAAATAAAATTTTATTATATAGAAACTTATTACATTAACAAATTAACTCTATAAATCTCTTGAAAATCATACAAAGGCTGAAAGGAGTGGAGAGGCCCCTAGCCGTTACCTTCAACTTGTTTTTAGTATTTTTTTTCCAAGAGAATTATCAGTTTTGAAAAAATTATTTGAAAAATAAAATTGTAGAATTCTAAATAAAACAAATTATAATTGTGAAGAGAAAAAAAATGAAGACTAAATAGTGTAGAAGCCTTTAATTTTCAATCTTCCTCGGGTGACTCTGGCTCCAAATCTTTTGCAATTTATTGATTTCTTTGTTCTACGCCTGACCAGTCCTTTAAACAAACACACATCTCCAATATGTTTGCTACCATTGAGCTCATTCACTTTGTTAGCACTCTCTCACATATACTAAAAATAAACTCCGATGCTACTATGGACACCGAATGTGTCAGTATATTATAAGCCATGTTGGAAACCACAGGATATGTTTCTCCTATAATTTTTATCAGGCCAAAATATCAAAATCTTCATAATGGCCACGTGGATACATATCTACACTGATACTATCTAAATAGTATTGAAGTTCATTGAAAAAACTATTTGTTTATCTAGGTTTTTTACGGTTGAATATAGTTGACATTTTTGATCTATCATCTTCTTCAACAGTGAGTCGGTTTGTTGTATTTGGGGATTTATTACCATACATATTTTCATATATATAGTAAATAATATCTAAACATCTTTTAACATCTTTAATTAATTCTTGAACATTATTTGTATAACCCATATTTGTATTACATGTTATATTAAAATTTTCATTCCATCTAATTTATATCATGAATATATAATGGTTACAAAATAAAGTAAGTATGGAAAATTTTTTGAAATATTTTCCAAGTTTAATTTCCATTGGCTTGCAATATCTTCAAGAAATGGGTTATTTCTATTTTTTTTTAAAAAACTGAACTAATTTTTTGTTAAATAATAAAGTGCAATGTATGTGGTTGGGTAGTAGGTGCCCGAAAGTATTCTAGTTGCATCTTCAAATTTCCTTAAAAAATTACAAATGCAATGTAAATGAACTCATTCATTAACATCCAAGCTATAAGATGGTAATTCTATTTCATTAAATAAATTTTCTATATTTTTATATTTAATTGCCTCGTCAAATATTTTGAATTTAGAATCTTATCTAGTTCTTACATCTTGGGATAAAATTCTTGGTGAAATTTTAAAACTATTACATATTTATTTAAAAGTTTGTCTTCTTGGCCTACTACTTTTATAAATGCTATTGTATTACTAAGTTTAGTTATTAAATCATTTACTACTCTTAATCAATCTTACACATACAAATTTATTATGTGGCAAAGACATCAAATTTGAAATAATTTACCTTCTAAAATCGGTTTACTAATATTTTTAAAATTTTAATTGTGGCAGTATTTTCAGAAGCATCATTGAAATAAATAGAATTTTTTTTGTTCTATTCCAAATGCCACAAAAACACTTAGTAAATATTGTGAAAGATTATGTGCATTATGTAGAAATTCAAATCTTCTAAACCTATTTTTTCTTAATTATCCAATCTTGATCTATATAGTGGGTTATTACACACAAATAATGACCACTATTTAACGCCTCCCAACAATCAAATGTTATTGATATTCTATTAATTATTGAAGTTAAAATTGCAATTAAAATTTGTCATCTATCTTTATATATTTTTATAAAATCCGATTTACAAGTTGATCTCAGTATTTTTTAAAGGGGTTATGTGCCGTTCTTATAAATTTTTAAAATTTAGGATCTTCGGCTACAAAGAATGGTTGTTCAGTGTGCATTATATAAGTTGTTGATTGTTCTCTATCGAATATAAGATTATATTTAAAGGTTCATAAATTTTCTCCATACGTGTTTAATTGTGTTTGTTGAGATTCACTTGGTGGGTGTAATTTTTTTAAATGTCTTTTAAGATAACCTATTCCACTTCCTTTAGGAAAGGAGTAGGGTCTTTGGTAATGTATGCACCTATCTTTTCTAATGCCATCTTCTATAAATTTTTCAAAGTGATTTCATATATTGAATTTTGAAGCTCTAGAAGAGATGGTTACTTCGAAAATTGTGATTTGGGTGGGCTTTCCTTGTGGCAAATTAGAAAATTCTGTGTTCGTATGACAGTGATGCAAATGAAACTTGTGGAATATATTCTAATGGTTCACGAAGAAAATTGTATTTTCATTTGATAAAAAAGGATAAAAACTATCTGTAGCTTGAGAAAAAGAAGTGCCAGACAAGTATGAATCCATTGTAAAAAACATCAGAAAAACAAATAAAAATAAGCTGAAAAAATAAATATCTTAATGCCGCAAGCCGAAAAGAAAGTTTGAGTGTTGTCTTGAGAATTTTGCTTGTTAGGAGAGAGATTGAAAAAAGTTGAAGCCGAGACGAGAGATTGCTTGGGAGAGTGGATCTTGATATTTGCTCTTGAGTCTTGAATCTTGATGAATGGAGTTTTGTGTATGAGTTTTGTATTTGGAAAGATTCGAGAGAGCTGAAGATTGAAGAGAGTTTGAGTATTGTGAGGAAAAATGAATTTGGACAAATGAGAGGGTATTTATAGAAGTGAGAAGTTTTTTTTTGCAAAAAAAAGTTATAAAAAAACTCCTCAACGGCAATTTTGACTATTGGGGGTTGAAATTTACAACTTTTTTCAAAAAACTCCAAACAGCTAGTTTCATGGATATTGGGGGCTTTCTACAAAAAAGATTGCAAAAATCCCCTAAAATCCCAACTGCTATTTTTAAAAAAAAGTCTGACCTATGCACGTCATGTCACGTCACAGGCATGCCATCTCGGGCCGAAGGCCCAAGCACATAGGGTCGGGCATGGCCGAGAGCCAGCAGTGAGCCGTGACGGGCACGTACCAGACCGGGCATGCCCAACGGGCTGTGCGACCTATTTGCTATCCCTAACATGGCACGTATATTGAGGTCTATATATGCATGTAATAAATTTAATTCTTTATTTATGGATAAAAAATGCACGAGTCATATTAAATAATATGTACCATGAATGATGGTATGCTTTCTAGCACTATTGTCCATTTCTAACGAAAAAGGGAAAAATTGCACAATTAGGAAAAGTTTCTAAAAGAAGTGATTTTTACCACATTTGTTTGCACAAAATAATGCCAGTCATTCAATATTTTCCCGTTATACACACTATTATACTTCCAATTTTGGTAACTCATGTTATATAACAACGAAAACAGTGATATACATAAGCACATGAAAAGTCGGAGACGAAGCATTTTCTCTGTTGTGCTTTTGTTCAAAACTGATTCATCATCAACCTATAGTCAGCTCTATTTTAAATTGCGTTAAATTCCGGATTAGGGGAACATGGGGGTGTAAGTTTATGCTTAAAATATAAAAAACCAAACTATAGTAAGAACAATATTAACAAGCTATATATGAACCTAATGTAGACAAGCTATATGAATCTGCAGGTTTGAGGTCGAGCCAGTGAGGTCACCTTGACACTAGGGTTCATTCACCAGCTCCCATGCAAAAATGGTAGAATCATCCTTGTACATGATCCCTTTGAGCGAGTTAACCCTTGTGAGGATAGGCTAAAATGTCCGGTCAAGATTTAACTGTACTATTGGCAAAAAGACCAATTTAGTAAGGAAATGAATCAAAAATGCACATGTCATATATATAGAACTTGATATGGTTTTGTAGAATTGCTTGGTGAGCCAATCCCTAAAGAAATTATCTTCAGAGTTCAACCACTGCCCCTGATCTTTGGCCCACTGTGCGCCCACTGTGCGTACTTGCTGCATGTTGCCCCCATATATAGACTTCCCAGTTATTCACTAGACTTAGAATCAAATAAATACCATTCTTCTTAGCCTAAGAAATCAAAAAGTCCCATGCCTAACATAAAACATGCAAAGAAAAATTACTTGGACTAGCAGTTCTTTTCATACATGCAGACATGTTTTTGGTTTTTGCCATGTATTTATTACCTTGAACAAGTCCTCAATGTAAATAGGGATGCGAATGGTTATGGACTGACTCGAAATCCAATCGCATCAGTCCAAAAAGGTCCAGCCCGGATCTACCCATTTAAAGTTGGGATTGGATTGGACTCAACCAATTAGAGTTCATTTGTTTAATTGGACATGCCTAGAAAGCTTGACTCCAGATAGTCCTAGATGCCCAATCGGTCGGCTGTAGCCTCTCTCAACTTTCAATCTCTCGGAGAACTTCTCAATTCTCATTCTCTTCCTCCACCTCACCTCTCCCTCTTCTTCCTTCGTGTAACCGAATCCGACGAGCTTTTTATTTTTAATTTGTAGCTGGGTTCTTCTCTCTTTGGAGATTTTCTTTTCGTGGGTTGTTCTTGGTGACGAAGTAAGTTCCTTTTTGATCTTTTCCGGTGCTCTGTGGATTAAATTAGCTATTTTGAGAAGTTATTGTGCTACTTTGAGTGATTTTGGTGATGGGTTTTGGTTGGATTGATCGGAGATGATGTCTTTTGAGCCAAAGTTACCTTCTTCAGCTCATAAATCAGCTATTGTTTATTTGGATTGTTGATATTTTTTCTCTCATCGTCAGTTATAGAGTGATCCTCGTATGAATTTTTTTTTTTTTTTCCTATTTTGCATCGGAAACACTTTTCTTTTTTCTAGGTTTTTCTTATTTTGGAGAGTTCTCAATTATTCTTTAGTTATGTAGCCCATGGCAATTGATTTTAGCTGAAAGAAGATATTTTTTTCTTAGCTTAGATTTCATACACATGAGTTGTGTTTTTATTAGTTTTTTTTATATGTATTCATGGGTTCGTCTCAATCAAGCTTATAAAAGTAATACCCGGTGAAAGGACACTGAATTTTGATTCTGAGCTCATACGGCATTGATTTTTGATTAAAGAAACAAATGACCGAGATGAGTTGATGAGTCTTTCTTAATGTGGCTTATGCTAGAAATTTTAGCTGAAAGATTACATTTTATATAATTTTCTAGCTGGTTGTTCGATTCTTCAGCTAAGTTATGCCTAAATTTCCTTATGGATAAAAGTGTTAAAAAAAATCAGTTTGTTCTTTTGCAATGTCATTGCTGAATGAATCTCTTGAGCAAGATTCAAAGAGAAACCAATGGTTTTAGTAGTTCCTTAGCTAGGTGGTTTACAGAGTTCAAGTTCATTCGCTAGTTTCTTTAGTGACTCAGTCTCTTTCAGTCAACCATGAAGTGAGAGGATTGTATTCTCCTCATAATTCTTCTTCTATATATCATCAATTGAGAGGCAAGTATCATGATTTTTCTTATATATCTTTGTTATGTTGACAAAAGATTTGTGGTGTTTGTTAATTATTACTGTCTTTGAGAATTTTAAATTTTATTAGATTTTTACCTTTAAATATGGACAGGCCTGAAAAGCCCATGGATTGCCCCCAAGTCCATCATGCCGGGCTGGATTTTTTTTAACTATAGCCCATTTGGACTTTGGATCTGTCCAAAGTCCAAAATTTTTGTTTGGACATTGAATGGATCTGATTCGACCTAATCCGGCCCTGCCCATTCGTATCCTTATTTGTAACAGGTTGCCATGGGAAGTTTGAAGCGCCCAAATAGCCACCATCACTGAAAGCTCACGTCCCAACAACATTCACCTCCTACATGGCTGCATCCTGCAAGGCATTTGACACCTGGTATCTCGTACTAAAGGGTCCAGCTAGCTGATGCAAATCCTGAGTTTTTCAGAGATTTCAGAAATTTTTCTTTAAAGGCAATGCCATGCTGTTAAACGAGCAGCGCTAAAAGCAGCAAGCTGCAAATGGCTTGTTTTCTTAATGTAGATGCACTATATATAGGTTACTTCGACCTGTTGAACTTAAGAATGAGAGTTCGGTGTTGATTGCTACAGGGAATGTCGGGGAGTTTATATAGAGGTCACTTCAGGATCATGCAAAAGATCAAGTAGGCTCTCCCCATAATTTGAAATGAACAAGTTACCCAGTGGAGGAGGAGATTACTGACGTAGGCACTTCTGTTATTATTTTTCGTAAGCGTGGATAGAGTTGTTTTAAATACGGGACTGCTGGTTAATAACCACGTGAACTGACTAATCCTGTGATCTATAAGCTACTATCTTTTGGAAAAAAAAGTGAGAAAAAAACTTCAACGCTGCTTGATTTATATGTAGGATCAAATTGTATTGTCCATTTCATTTATTATCTTTAATAACTTCACATCAAGTATCATGTAATGCTTCTCCATGTATTAAAATTTTGGTTGTCATATGGTTGCATGCAATGCCCCAAAATAATACCATGAAAATTGCAATGGTATATCCCATTTCTAAAATAAGTCATTATTAATAGGTACCCCAAAAAGGATACATGAAGCCTTTTATAGTGAAGAACCATGTGATAATTATTTTTTCTATGAGGAGGAGGAGGAGGAGGAGGAGGGGGCATTGTTGCTAATGGAGTCCTATTGCCGCAATGGATTCGGTCCGTCCAAACGGGTCCAACACAAGCCCAAACCCGTTATTATATATATATATATATATATATATATATATATATATATATATATATATATATATTGGGGTGTGTGGCTAGGGTTTGGATTGGCCAAGGAAAAAAAAGAAAAAAAAAAAGGTGGTGGCTGAAATTATTTTTGGCCAAAGAAACCTTTGTGCTGCTGCTCTCAGCCGAAGGCAAAAGGGATTGGCCAAAGGAAAAGAAAATAGAGGCTGCTAATTTTCTTTGGTGTTGCTACTGCTGCTAATTGCTTTTCAGCAATGGAAAGAAAAAGTTCTGCAATGTTTCTTTTGGCCGAAGCAATGGAATTAAAGAAAGGGGCTGCTGCTAGTGGCTGCGGTGTTGTTTCGGCCGAACAAAGAGGAAGAGGTGGCTGTTGTTGCCGTTGAAGGAAATAAGGAGAGGGCAATCACTATAACAAAAGGTTAGGGTTTGATTTTAATTCTTGTGTGATTATATTGTGATCTCTCTTGTGGTTGAGAACTAAAAAGTTGTAATCCTCTTTTTATATAGTGGAAGTTTTCGATCGTGTCCCGTGGGCGTAGGCTCATTGCCGAACCACATTAAATCTGCGTGTACTCTATCTCTGCTATTTTTCACTTCTGTTAACTATTTGATTTTGCTGGTTGTTGCATTGGTTTTATTTTGCTATTTTTGCTAACAATTAGTATTAGAGCCCTGATTAGGGTCAGATTTCGCTCAGATCGGAGTTGATTTTGAGTGAGAGTTATAGCAGAAGATAGGAAGGGAAAGATTAAAAAATTTGATGGGACAGACTTCCAATGATGGAAGTTGCAGATAGAAAATTATTTATATCAGAAAAATTTACATCAACTACTATTTGGAGAAAAGCCAGAAAAGATGACTGATGAGGAGTGGGAATTCTTGGACAGGTGGGCTTTGGCACAGATTCGATTGTGCCTGACAAAACAGGTTGTGTTCAACGTCTCTAAGGAGAAAACCACTTCAGGTTTGATGGCAGCGTTGGCTAAATTTTGTGAGAAGCCGTCTGCTTCAAATAGACTGTTTCTAATGAAAAAGTTGTTTAACTTAAGGATGCCTTCTGATAGTTCAGTTGTTAATCATTTGAACGAATTTAACATATTATGGGCACAACTTGAATTCTTAGAGTTTGTCTTTGCTGATGACATTAAAGCTTTCATATTTATGTGTTTGTTACTGGATAATTGGAGTAATATTGTTATGGCCATTAGCAATACTTCCAACACTGCTCTTAAATTTGATGATGTTGTGAGTACAATCATGAATGATGAATTAATGAAAAAGAGTATGGGTGAGAGCACAATTTCTATAAGTACTGCTCTGTCTCTTGATAATGACAGAAGAAAGGAAAGGGGTAGAAGTTTAAGTAGGGAGTTAAAGCAAAGAGGGAGATCAAGATCTAAGGGAAAGTTCAAGAAAAGTTAGTGTGATGGAAATGTAAGACAGAGGGTCATATAAAGAAGGATTGTCCAAATAAAGATAAGGAAGGAGCGAATGTGGTGAATCCAAATAAGGAGTATGATGACTTGTGCTTGTCTGCTCATACAGAATCAAGGTCAGATCTGTCATTTGTGGATTCAGGGGTTTCGTTCTATTGCACTGCTCGTAGAGAATGGTTTGATAATTATGTCCAAGGTGAATTTGGGCATGTGACTATTGGTAATGGGCAGAAATGCAAGATTTTCGGTAAGAGGACAATTCAGTTGAAGTTACAAAATGGTGAAAAACTGCTTTTTAAAGAGGTCAGGCACATACAGATTTGAAGAAGAATTTGATATCTGTTAACAAGAAGGATGGCGAGGGTTATCAAATCTCATTTGAGAAGAAACAGTGGAAGATTAGCAAATGAGCGATGATAGTGGTCAAGGGTGAGAAAGTGGGAACTCTATATTTACTCTCAAGCTCAGTGGATCACGTTATTTCTTTGTCCACCGTGAAGAATGAGAAGGCTACCTTATGGCATCAGATACTCGGTCATTTGAGCGAGAGCAGCAAGAGGATGTTGCAATCTAGAGGTATGTTGACAGAAAGATGTTAACTTTGATTTCTGTGAGAACTGTGTGTTTGGAAAGTAGAAAAGAGTTAGTTTTATGAAAGATGGCAAGGAGAAAAAAACCAAGAGATTGGAGTTGGTGCATACAGAAATATAGGGGCCTTCTTCGGCGAAGTCTGATTGTCACTTTCATAGATGATGCAAGAAGGAAAATATGGGTGTTTGCACTTAAGTAGAAATATGATGTCTTCAAGATCTTCAAGGTATGGAAAGCTCTTGTTGAGAATGAAACAGGTTTGAAGGTGAAATGTCTATTGTCAGACAATGGTTGGGACTTTTGCAATAGGGAGTTCGATGACTATTGCTCTACCCACGGGATCAGGAGAGTGAAGACTGTACCGATGACACTGCTGCAAAATGGCGTGGCTAAGAGGATGAATGAACCATTTTGGAGCGAGTTCGGAGTATGAGTCTTCATGTAGGTTTGCCTTTGCAACTTTGGAGAGCCACTGTAGATACGGCAGTCTATCTGATCAACAGGAGTCCCGCTAGTGCTTTGGATGGAGGAATTCCAGAGGAGGTGTGGTCTGGTAAAACTGTGATTTATTCATTCTTAAAGGTATTTGGTTGTATAGCATATACGCATGTGGATCATGAGATGAGAAAGAAACTTGATTCTAAATCTCAGAAGTGTGCATTCATTGGATACGGTGGCAACGAATATGGTTATCACTTGTGGGATTATGAGCATAACAAGGTGATTCGTAGCAGAGATGTATTCAATGAGGGCTGATGTATAAAGACCAAATGGAAAGTAAGAGTGAGAAAACAGTTAGAAAGAGCACTTAGAGCTGGAAGAGCCACAGGATGTGATGGATCTCATGGATAAAAGAATGGAAGAAATACCTAAATTTGAAGGAGAAGAAATGGCTACACCTGAGAATACACAAGTTTCAGATGAGACCGAACAGGAGAGAGAGCCACCGACTAAAGTAGATGGTTCCAGTTCTTCATCAGAGATTGTCACCAATTTGAGAAGGAGCACTAGGATAAGGAAGCCAACTCAAAAACTATGTCTTCCTTTATATCATGTTTTGTATACTGATACAGGTAAACCAGAGAGTTACCAAGAGGCTATGCAGGATAAGTTTCGTCTTAAGTGGGAGCAAGCCATGTGTGATGAGATGTCTTCTTTGTAGGAGAATCACACATGGGAATTGGTGAAGCGACCGAAAAGAATGAAAGTATTGCATAACAAGTGGTTATACATGGTGAAACATGAGGCAGGAGGGACACAAAGATATAAGGCTAGACTTGTGGTGAAGGGATTCGATCAGAGGAAAGGTATCGACTTCAATGAGACATTTGCACCAGTTGTGAAGATGACTTCTATCAGAAAAACACTGAGTATTATGCCTGTGAAAGGATTGTAATTAGAGCAGCTTGATATGAAGACTCCTTTCCGTCATGGTGATTTGGAGAAGAAAATATACATGGAACAGCCGGAGGGATATGAAGTTAAAGAAAAGGAGAATTGGATATGTCAACTGAAAAGTAGCATGTATGGATTGAAACAGGCGCTGAGACAATGGTACTTGAAGTTTGATAAGTTTATGTTGAATTCAGGTTTTGCCAGATGCAGTTCAGATCATTGTGTATATCTACAAAAGTTTAAGGATGGTAACTTTATAATTATTACTTTATATGTAGATGATATGCTTGTGGTAGTTCATGCATGAAGAAAATCAATGATCTGAAGAGGAACTTGGCAGGGAGATTCTCTATGAAGGACATGGTGAGGCGAAATAACTTCTTGGAATGATAATTACCCGAGATAAGAAAAGTAAGAAATTGTGTTTATCTCATGAGGGATACATCAAGAAGTGTTGGAGAGATTCAACATGGAGAATGCAAAATTGGTAACTACAGTTTTTGGTGGTCAGTGTAAAATATCAAAAGAGTAAGGTGCTAAGACAGATGAGGTGATGAGACACATGGAAAATGTGCCTTATTTATCGGCCATGGGAGTCTCATGTATGCAATGGTAAGTACAAGACCAGATATTGCACAAGCAGTGGGAGTAGTGAGTAGATTTATGAAGAACCCTGGTGATGAGTATCATATATTGTATTTTTCCTTCCATACTTTATCTATTTTGTATATAAATAAATGTTACTCGGGTATTTTTAGTATCTTTTGCAGGTAATCCGATTTATGCAAAGAGATGGCATGAAATCAGAGTTGGACTAGGAAATCAAAGGCCAAAAAATTTCTAAAGTGGGCGAGACTACAAAATCAAATTACTGCAGGAAGTAAAAGTCAAATACAGTCAAGCAAATAAAGAGTACAAGAGAAGATACTTTGTAGAAGAAACATCAGCCTAATTGGTTAGAGCTTAGCGCTAATTGGCGGTTTCTACCGCCAAATAGCGGCCAAACCGTGGCAGTCTCAGAGGGATTTTCTTCGAGGGCTTAATTCTAAATTTGTAGTTTTTTTGGTTCTGCTAGAAATAGAGTTTGGTTTCCGAGGCCTATATATTGGCCGATCCTTGTATTTTGACGATATTCTGGAATTTTTGTATTCTTTTTTTCTAATAAATATAGTTAGGGTTTTTGCTGAAGGTTGATGGCCACAACACCGTGTCCAGAGTTAAACCAATGTTCTTGAGATTTTTACTTGCTTTCTACATAGATTTAATCGCATTCTATTTTAGGGTTTACTGCTTTCAAGATTAGGGTTTATCATTTCATGAATAAAAATTTGTTCTTCCATAGCAAAAATCATGAGTAGCTAGTTATATTAGCTCTAGGATGTAGATGAAGCTAAGATCCACCATGTAATTATTTTCTAATATTTTTCTTCTTAAATAAAATTAATAAATATATGATTTTTCAATAAAAAGATTAAAATACAAGGACTCGAAGATTAGAACTTTGATAGGTTATACTTGAATTAGGTTTCTTGATAATCTATGCTTAGTTAGGCTTTGGGGTTGCTGGTTTTATCTTTTTCTTGAATTATCTAAAAGATTTAGTTTATTTTTATAAGAAGTAGCATCTTTGATGAGTTACACTTGCACAAAACTTGATAGCTCATGCTTAGGGCACTTTAAGTAAAAATTAAACTAAAAAGATCGAATTTTTATGATAGAAGAAAATAATAGAAGTAATAACATAGTTGGAAATTAGTGGATTCTAAATCCTAGGCTATTTAGATTAATCCAACTTCAACCTAGAACCTTTGGTTAGTCCGTTAGATTAAGGAGAAAGTAAGAACCGCAAAAGCACCTTAGATTCCTGTGGGACGACCTGTACAGCGCTACACCGACACTGTGCGCTTGCAGTAAATATAACACATCAAGTTTTTGGCCCCGTTGCCGGGGATCAACGGTGTTTTTCTTACTTTTTCTAGCATTTTATGGGTTAACAGTGTGTGTGAGTGTGCAGGAAATAGAAATTGCAGAGACAGGAAGATTTAAAGGATTGGAAGAGCCTCTGGAACAAGTGGAAGAAAAGCACAAGTCAAATTTGCTACTTTAGCCGCTATTCAGCGGGTAGAGCCGCTATTTGGAGGCCCAACAGGTACATTCTGAACCCAAATTTTCTCTGTTTCTGTAGTTTTGCTTCCTGATTCTGTAGAAAAATTAAAAAAAAAAATTAGGAACAATAGAAATCACATTTTTATTTGATCATATCTATTCCATTGTTTTATCTCTCCACCACACTCCACTTCTTGCATTAGTTTAGGAAGTTCACGCATATACTCACGGTCGCTGGTTTATGTCACATTGGACTCGTGATCAATTTGGTCGACTTGTGAGATCAGATTTGTTCATGGGAGACAAGATGGACCAGCCGATCCCGATCCTTCAGGATCGATGTTACCCGTTGCGTACATCATTACCATCATGCATCAAACTTCCACACATAGCGGGTAATCACTATGAATTGAAACCGCAGTACATTAGTATGCTTCCTAAATTCACTGGTTCTGATTCAGAAGATGCATATCTCTTTATCAATGAATTTCAAGAAGTATGCGTAATGATTAAACTGCAAAACTTATCGGAGGATGCAGTTAAGCTCCGCTTCATCCCTTTTGCACTTAAGGATAATGCCAAGAAGTGGTTGTACAGTATGCCTTCTGATTCAATCACTACTTGGGATGAATTTGTTACAGTGTTTCTTAACAAATATTATCCCACGCACAAGACGGCAAGAATCAGAAATCAAATTAATCAATTCCGTCAAGTGTCGGGAGAACCCTTCTGGAAATACTTAGAACGGTTCAAGGATTTATTAGCTCAGTGCCCCCACCATGTGATAGAAAAGTGGCGGTTGTGTCAAATCATGTATGAAGGACTTGATTATACAACCAAAACTCTTCTGGAATCCATGTGTCAAGGGGAGTTTATGAGGAAAAACGAGGATGAAGCATGGGACTTTCTTGAGGACTTATCATGGAAGACTATGCAATGGGAGAGTCCCACTGAGAAGCCCAGTATATCAACTTCTGCTCATAAGAGTGGGATCCATAGCGTCGATAGCTCTATAGCTGTCGAAGCTAAGATCGCAGCACTTATAAGGAGAATTGAGGCACTGGAGACTCCTAGTACTCCATCAGTGGTCAAGTGAATCAAATCCAAAGTCCCACATGCTTTAATTGTGGAACTCCCAGTCACGTTATGGAGGAGTGTCCATTGTTAGTAAATCCTATGGGTCCTACACTTGAACAAGCTAACGCCATGTATCAAAGACCCGTTAATAATTCATACGCTCTGACATACAATCCTTGCTGGAGGAGCCATCCAAATCTCTCATTGGGGTCAAGGGCAATATCAGGGAGCCCCGAACTCCAACATGCAGCCTCCAGCTACTGGTCAGTTCCCAAGACCAAATATGGGTGCTTATCAACACCCAAATGCTTCAAACCATGGGAACAACTAGAATAGACCACCTGTACAAAACCAATCATATCCACAACAGGGGTCTAATAATGATCAAGAAAAGCGACTTCAATCACTTGAGAAGAATGTTGAAAGTCTTCTCAAGTCTCAGTCCAACCTTGACACATACATGCAGAATCTTATGAAAGTGTCAACTGATTTTATTCAAAGAACAGATCAGCACCTGCTCGTGAACTCTCAATCTATTAAGAATGTAGAGCAGCAGATTGGACAACTAGCAAATCAAATGAGTTAACGTGGCAAGGGCACTTTTTCAAGTCAACCCATAACAAATCCTAATGCCAATTCCTCAGATTTGAATCAGTCGCATGTCAACCAAATTAATGCCATTCACATACTTCGATCTGGCAAACTGGTTGACAATCACGTAGCCATGCCACCTGATTCCACTCCTATTGCACGGCAAGCTACACTCCCTGATACTACGATTCCATCATTACCTCATGATTCATCATCCCACGATCTACCCACTGGCACGACAGAAGAATATGATCCTTCTAATTCTGATCCTCCTATTGACCATACTTATAAGCCAAATGCTCCCTATCCAAATCAATTGAAGAAAAATTTTCCGCAGGTGGAGCACATTCTTGAGTTATTCAAGCAAGTTAAGGTCAATGTTCCTCTTCTTGATGCAATCCATCAAGTACCTGCTTATGCAAAATTCTTAAAGGATTATGCACAAAGAAGAGAACAACCAATGTTCCAAAGAAAGTCTTCCAAGCTGCTAACATATCTAGCATCCTCTCTCAGTCAGCACCCGTAAAGTATAAAGACTCTGGAAGTCCTACTGTCTCCTGCACTATAGGGACTACAGTGATTGAAAGGGCTTTACTAGATCTAGGAGCAAGTGTCAACTTACTTCCTTATTCAGTGTACCAGCAGTTAGGGAGAATTGAGACCTACAAGGATTACGTTACAGCTAGCTGATAGATCTGTGAAGACACCTATGGGAGAGATTGAGGATGTCTTGATTAAGATTGGGGAGTTTATCTTTCCAGTTGATTTCATAGTTCTCGAGACTCAACCTGTGGTGAATCCACACCATTGTATCCCAGTTATTTTGGGACGTCCATTCTTGGCCACTTCTAATGCTGTTATTAATTGCCGGAGTGGATCGATGAGACTTTCCTTTGGAAATATGACACTTGACTTGAATATATTCAATCTAGGGCGCCAACCAAGTGATCCACATGACGAGCCCCTAGAAGTGAATATGATCCAAGGGTTGTCCAGTGAATACCAAGAGGAGAAATTCTTTGATGAGCTGAATGGTTTAATTGATGAGAGTGTATTCTTGGAGACGCTCGATGAATCATCTAATTATGTGTCTTCCACTCAATGGAAACTTCCACCTGAGCCATTGATGACTGAACCATGAGTTCAGTTACGACCATCTATTGAGTGTCCACCTGAGCTTGAGATGAAGACCCTTCCGAGTCATCTCAAGTACGCTTTCTTGGGTGAATACGATACACTACCAGTCATTATCTCTACAGAATTGACTGATGCCCAGGAGGAAAAACTCATCTCAGTATTGGAAGCACATAGGGAAGCCATAGGCTGGAGTATGGCCGATATTAAGGGGATAAGTCCTTCTATAGTGCAGCATAGAATTCATTTTCTAGACAATGCACGACCTACAAGAGATCCTCAGCGTAGGTTGAATCCGTTAATGAAAGAAGCTGTGAGGAAGGATATTCTTAAATGTCTTGACAATGGGATCATCTATCCTATCTCTGATAGCGCATAGGTAAGCCCAGTTCAAGTAGTGCCTAAGAAGTCCGGAATCACTGTAGTCAAGAACGATTCAAATGAGTTTATCCCAATGCGTTTGCAGACGGGATGGCGAGTCTGCATTGATTATAGAAAGTTTAATACTGCAACTAGGAAGGACCATTTCCCCTTACCATTCATTAATCAGATGTTGGAACGGTTGGCCGTACATGAATTCTATTGTTTTCTAGATGAATACTCTGGCTACAACCAAATTCCCATCGCTTCGGAGGATCAAGAAAAGACCACGTTCACATGTCCATTCGGCACCTTTGCATACAGACGCATGCCCTTTGGGTTATGTAATGCACCTTCCACGTTCCAAAGGTGCATGGTAAGTATTTTCTCTGACATGGTTGAACGATTTCTTGAAATTTTCATGGATAATTTTTCTATCTTCGGAGATTCATTCCAAGAGTGTCTATATCATTTAGAGTTAGTTCTCACGCGTTGTCATGAGAAGCATTTGACACTCAATTGGGAAAAATGTCATTTTATGGTCAAAAATGGCATAGTGCTAGGGCATGTCATCTCGAAGAATGGTATCGAGGTTGACAAAGCCAAGGTAGACCTCATCAATAATCTGCCACCTCCGCGATCAGTGAAAGATATACGATCCTTCCTTGGTCATGCTGGTTTTTATAGAAGATTTATCAAAGACTTTAGCAAAATTGCTAGGCCTTTGAAACATCTACTAGCCAAAGAAGTACCATTCAATTTCACACCTGATTGTCTAGGAGCATTTGAGCAGCTCAAGAAGGCGCTGACCACCACTCCTAGTATTCATGCGCCAGACTGGAGCTTACCCTTCGAGCTCATGCGTGATGCATCCGATTACGTTATCGGTGCCATCCTTGGTCAACGTATTAATAAACAGCCACATGTGATTTACTATGCATGTAGGACACTCAATGACGCCCAGTTGAATTACTCTACCACAGAGAAAGAGCTTCTGGCAGTCGTCTTTGCACTTGAGAAGTTTCGTTCCTACTTGATTGGATCACGAATTACAGTATACACTGATCATGCTGCTTTGAAATACTTGTTAACCAAGAAAGATGCAAAAGCAAGGCTTATTCGATGGATCCTCTTGCTACAAGAGTTTGATCTTGAGATATTAGACAAGAAAGGTGCTGATAATTCAGTAGCTAATCACTTGTCTCATCTGCCCAACGCTCCAACTAATTCGTGCCCCATAAACGAATCATTTCCTGACGAGCAACTGTTTGCATTGATGCACGAACCATAATTTGCTGACATTGTGAACTATCTTGTGACTAAGGAGATTCAATCCCATTGGTCCAAGCAAGATCGGTATAGATTCTTGTCCCAAGTAAAATTCTTTTACTGAAATGAACCATATCTGTTCAAATGTTGTCCAGACCAGATCATACGTCAATGCATACCTAACGATGAGATACAAAGTGTCCTCTCTTTTGGCCATGATCTAGCTTGTGGAGGACACTTTGGTCCCAGGAAAACGGCTGAAAATGTATTGCAGAGTGGTTTCTATTGGCCAACTCTTTTCAAAGACGCCGTGGAATATTACAAAGCATGCACACGATGCCAATTCGTAGGCAAAATTTCACGGCGCAATATGATGCCTCTGCAACTCATCCTTGAGGTCGAAATCTTTGATGTATGGGGTATAGATTTTATGAGACCGTTACCCAACTCGTTTGGAAACCAATACATATTAGTCGTTGTGGATTATGTTTCCAAAAGGGAAGAGTCAATAGCCGCAAAATCGAATGACAACAAAGTCGTTGTCAAGTTCTTGAAAGAAAATATCTTTTCTCGATTTGGCATTCCTCGAGCTATTATTAGTGATAACGGCACCCATTTTACCAACCGGTCATTTGAGGCGCTTATGCGGAAATATTCCATTACCCACAAATTAGCTACACCGTATCATCCGCAAACTAGTGGGCAAGTGGAAGTTTCCAATCGCCAAATCAAACTGATTTTGGAGAAGACAATAAATCACAATAGAAAAGATTGGTCTTGTAAACTAGCGGATGCATTATGGGCCTACCGTACCGCTTATAAGACTAATCTAGGCATGTCTCTATATCGTTTGATATTTAGAAAAGCGTGTTATTTACCGGTGGAGCTTGAGCATAAGGCTTTATGGGCAATCAAATTTCTAAATTTTGAGCTTGAAATAGCTGGCGAGCAGCGGAAACTACAACTGAATGAGCTTGATGAGATTAGACGGGATGCATACGAGAGTGCTAAGATTTATAAAGAGAAAAATAAAGTGTTTCATGACAAAGCGATTATTCGCAAGTCATTTACACATGGACAAAAAGTTCTCTTATATAATTCGAGGCTACATTTATTCCCAGGAAAATTGAGGTCAAGATGGAGTGGACCGTACATAGTACGGACGGTGCATCATCACGGTGCAATTGATCTCGAGGATCCTAAAAATGGTAATTTATTCAAAGTAAACGGTCACCGATTAAAACCATTTTTAGAACCTTGAGTGAGCAATAATGTATAGGTCGTAACACTTCACGATCCAATCTATGCATAAAGGCATGTAGTTATTTGTATAATAGCGTGTATATTATGTATATTATGTTGCTAAGATAATGCAGGGTTTTAAAGCAAAATTAGGGAAAGATGAGGAGCTGACTGTAATTTTCTATCGCTATATAAACCCAAGCAGCCCTCATCTTCCCCAAATCCATTCTTCCAAAACCCTAGCTGCCCCCCTCCCTTCCCCACTTCCTCCTTTGGTTTTTGCTTCTCTCTTTGCAGGATAGTGTAGGATCTTCAAATTTTCTCCGACCAGTGGTGCTTCGAAGGTCCATCTCACCAGCGTAGATAATCTCCCCGAAGCTCTCGACCAGACTTGAAGACCGAGCCGCCAAACAGCGGCTTTCACCGCCATTCAGCGGTCAATTCTTGGAATTTCCCCCTGAAACTTCAGGGGAGGTACTCTTCTTCTCTTCTCTGTTTACTGGTTTGATTAGATTTCAAATTTTTAATTACAGTTCGATATAATGGGTAGATTTGCTTGTGAGAAAATTTTCGGCAAAATTTTTGCGGCATTTAGTGTTTATTTTGCTGCTGCGATCGAAACTCGGGGTTGGAATTACCTCATTTATTCACCTAATACATTCTACATCCCAGAGTTGGTGGAGGAATTTTATGCGAGTTTTGCAAAATCCGACATTTCGGACGATCGCAAAACTCTATTGGCGCGGCCAATTATATGAAATGCACGCAGTGGCCATCTCGGCTTCTACGGGTATCCTCCTTCACACCGGGAATCACACTCCCGGTAGGATTGAGGATTATCTTACACGGATGGGTCCAAACTGTAAAATAACACTTGATAAAGGGATCAGCAGCAAGACACTCTATCGCAATATTCACACAACTTGCCGCTGGGTCAACACTAATGTTATGGGCATTACACATATGTCATCTTTTTACACGCCCACACTTTATGTTGTTGATTGTATTATGCGTCAAGATACTCACTTCTGTATGTGAACACAACTACTCGATACTATTATTGATGCTAAGATGCGGTCGAGGACTAGTTTGCCTCTGCCGTGTTTAATCACACAGTTGTGTCGCAAGTTTATATCTAGTGCCGAATTTGACGCATACGCACCCTCACGCGTGTTTATTGCTACCGAACATATTTCAGTGACATATCATGCTGCTGTTTCAGAAGATTGGAACAGAAATGCTGATAACGAGAATATATATGCCACTGACTTGACACAAGAGGAGGATGATGCCTTCATTGACCAAGACTTGCCAGCTGATCCCACTGAGCAAATTAATGTTGTCTGGCAAGGTCTTGGAAAAATTTGTCACCGGTTGAAACAAATTGATAGGGGTGAGTCTTCTACAGCACGAGCACGTCCTGCACCCGGTGAGTCTAGTAGAAGGCAAAGAGGACGGCATCAATGATTTGCGTATGAGGGCATACACAAGTTTAGGTGTGGGGGAGTGTATTGGGAGATTTTTATTTTTAGGATTTTTAGGATTTTATCTTTATTTTTATTTTTAGATTTTTTGGTTTCTTTATTTTACACTTTGGGTAGTTTTTAGGGTGACCAACAAAAAAAAATGATGAAAAAAAAATTATTTTCATCAATAGATCAAACTAATTACAGATAAAGGAACAAATTTAGATTTGAAATTGGATATGAAAGTAGATTGGATGATACACTTTGAATTTTATGAAAAAAGATTAAAATCCGAAAAATAAATATCACTAACAGTAATTTTGAGGCAAGTATATATCTATTTTTCAGTTTACAATAGTTTATTAGGTTAAGGATAAAGATGATAACGAATGAGTAAGTCTTCTCTCTCTAAACAAAAAAAAAAAAAAGAGTGAGAATAAAATAATAGGGTGCGCCTGGTATTAAGGCAATAGCCTCAAGAGTGAAAAAAGAGTATGATCCAAGTAATCGGGTATTTTGCGCCTAAGCAAGCGTAAATATTCGCATGAAAGGTGAAATATTCTATAAAAAAAAAAAGAGTATGAACTGAGTAATCAGGTATGTTGTGCTTAAGCAAACATAAATATTCGCATGAAAGGTGAAATATTCTTTAAAAAAAAGAAAAAAAAAAGAGAAAAAAAAATTGTTATGAGAGAGGAGATGAATCATGAGTTAGCGTTGGAGTCCAAAACCAAACTAGACTATCACACATGCGCATAGATGTATAGGAACCAATAGATTATCTGTTAGTAGGTATTGAAAGATAAGATTTAAATTTTTTATTAAAATGATAAGTGTATCTGATGTGACGCTCGATTTAAAAATGGATAATCTAAATGCGTTCTTGAGTTTGTATATTAGTGAGACTAATTGATGAAAATATTAAAATATTTAAAAAAAATTTCTTTCTTTTGTATAAAATTTTTATTTTTCTTGATTTTCGGTTATCCTTATTTTTCTTTTCTTTATTCCTTAATCTATCTTCTTCACTAATTTTGTGGGTATATTCACTGCAAACCCTCATGAGACACAACTCGTCCACTATGGTAACCTAGGGGTTTAAAGGCTTGTTGCACGTGCTAAGTGCAATCGCGATTCCTGCGAAAGTGAGTTAGGATTTTTGTTTTTCTTTTTAGGTTTAGGTTTTGCTCGAGGACAAGCAAAAGATAGGTGGGGGGGTGTGATGAGTATCATATATTGTATTTTTCCTCCCATACTTTATCTATTTTTGTATATAAATAAATGCTACTCGGATATTTTTAGTGTCTTTTGTAGGTAATCTGATTTATACAAGGAGATGGCATGAAATCAGAGTTAGACTAGGAAATCAAAGGCCAAAAAGTTTCTAAAGTGGGCGAGACTACAAAATCAAATTACTGCAGGAAGTAAAAGTAAAATACAGTCAAGCAAATAAAGAGTACAAGAGAATATACTTCTGTAGAAGAAACATCAGCCCAATTGGTCAGAGTTTAGCTGCTAATTGGCAGTTTCTACCACCAAATAGCGGCCGAACCGTGGCAGTCTCAGAGGGATTTTCTTCGAGGGCTTAATTGTAAATTTGTAGTTTTTTTGGTTCTGCTAGAAATAGGGTTTGGTTTCCGAGGCCTATATATTGGCCGATCCTTGTATTTTGACGATATTCTGGAATTTTTGTATTCGTTTTTTTTGATAAATAAACTTAGGGTTTTTGCTGAAGGTTGACAGCCACAACACCGTGTCCAGAGGTAAACCATTGTTCTTGATATTTTTACTTGCTTTCTACATAGATTTAATCACATTCTATTTTAGGGTTTACTGCTTTCTAGATTAGGGTCTATCATTTCATGAATAAAAATTTATTCTTCCTTAGTAAAAATCATGAGTAGCTAGTTATATTAGCTCTAGGATGCAGATGAAGCTAAGATCCACCATGTAATTATTTTTTAATATTTTTCTTCTTAAATAAAATTAATAAAATCATGATTTCTCAATAAAAAGATTAAAACACAAGGACTCGAAGATTAGAACTTTGATAGGCTATACTTGAATTAGGTTTCTTGATAATCTATGCTTAGTTAGGGTTTGGGGTTGCTGGTTTTATCTTTTTCTTGAATTATCTAAAAGATTTAGTTTATTTTTATAAGAAGTAGCATCTTTGATGAGTTACATTTGCACAAAACTTGATAGCTCATGCTTAGGGCACTTTAAGTAAAAATTAAACTAAAAAGATTGAATTTTTATGATAGAAGAAAATAATAGAAGTAATAACATGGTTGAAAATTAGTGGATTCTAAATCCTAGGCTATTTAGATTAATCCAACTTCAACCTAGAACCTTTGGTTAGTCCGTTAGATTAAGGAGAAAGTAAGAACCGCAAAAGCACCTTAGATTCCTGTGGGACGACCTGTACAGTGCTACACCGACACTGTGCGCTTGCAGTAAATATAACACATCACCTGGGAAGGAACATTGGTAAGCAGTGAAGTGGATTTTTAGGTATTTGAGAGCTATTTCAAAATATTGTTTGTGTTCTAGGGGTGATAACGTTGATGTGCAAGGTTTTGTGGATTCATACCATGCGGTGATAGAGATAATGGCAGGAGCACCACAGGTTATATTTTTACTGTAGGAGAAGACAACAATAAGCTGGATTTCAAGATTATAGTCAATTGTTGCTTTATCTTCAGCAGAAGCTGAGTATGTGGCAGCTGCAGAAGCAAGTAAGGAGTTTATTTGGTTGCAGCGATTGATGAGTGAGTTGGGTTTTGATAGAGTTAATTTCAGGTTGTTCAGTGACAGTCAAGTGCAATTCATCTTGCTAAGAACTCGGCGTATTATTCACTGACTAAACATATTCATTTGAGATATCACTTCATTAGATCTTTGTTGGAGGATGTTCAATTGAAGTTGAACAAGATTAAGGGCAGTAAGAATCCTGCAGATATGTTGATAAAGCCGGTTGATGGGAAAAAGTTGAGATATTGCTCAACTTTAGTGCATTTGTATTGAATGCTGAAATTGGGACTTTCAACGATCGAGGTAAAAGTTTTGGATACTAGGATTATCATGTATAGAGATTACAATTTTTGTAATAGGTCTCCAAGTGGGAGATTGTTGCTAATGGAGTCCCATTACCGCAATGGATTCGTCTGCCCAAACAGATCCAAAACTAGCTCAACCCGTTATATATATATATATATATATATATATATATATATATATATATATATATATATATATATATATATATTGGGGGGTGTGGCTAGGGTTTGGATTGGTCAAAAAAAAAAAGAAAAAAAAAGGTGGTGGCTGAAATTATTTTTGGCCAAAGAAACTTTTGTGCTGCTCTCGGCCGAAGGCAAAAGGGATTGACGGAAGGGAAAGAAAATAGAGGCTGCTATTTTTCTTTGGTGCTGCTACTGCTGCTAATTGCTTTTCGCCAAAGGAAAGAAAAATTGCTACTGTGTTTCTTTTGGCCGAAGCAAAGGGATTAAAGAAAGGGGTGGCTGCTAGTGGCTGCGGTGTTGTTTCGGCCGAACAAAGAGGACGAGGTGACTGCTGTTGCTTTGGTTGTTGTTGCAGCCAAAGGAAACAAGGAGAGGGTAATCACTGTAACAAGAGGTTAGGGTTTGATTTTAATTCTTGTGTGATTATATTGTGATCTTTCTTGTGTTTGAGAACTAGAAACTTGTAATTCTCTTTTGATATAGTTTGAGTTTTTGATCGTGTCCCCGTGGACGTAGGCATATTGCCGAACCACATTAAATCTGTGTGTTCTCTGTCTCTGCGATTTTTCTCTTCCGTTAACTATTTGATTCTGCTAGTTTTTGTATTGGTTTTATTCCACTATTTTTGCTAACAAAGAAGGCATTAGATAGCCGAAGAAGAGCAATGGATCAAAACAAAGAAATAGCAGAGATGGAGCATGCGATATTTAATTTCTTCACTTGATCGACTGGATAAACACTTATATTTGTAAGTAATTATGAGATAGTGTCCATCTTGGGAATGCAAATATGTATTAACTATATTATGCTTGTTTCATTATGCCCTGATTAATGAAACAAGAGGGATATACCCACCGTTCTTATCCCAAAAAAAAAAGGGAAAGAGACAAACTATGCAATCAAAATTTACAAGTAGAGAGAATAAGCTGCTACTACAATTCACAATATTATCTAACATTATCCGAAGTACAAAGGTAGATAGGAAATATATATATATATATATATATATAACAATAGTAAGTAACTTGGCTAGGTTGGGATACAATCACCCATTTAGACAAAGATAAGCTATTCAATATGTAAAATATTACAAGTTATGAGACCAAGTAAACCACTGAGAGACATGAGATAATTATAGTAAAAGATGAAGCATGCTCTAACTATATGTAGTTGGCTTTCTCAGGAAGTACGCAGCATAAGTGGATCAACCTCATCTCCCTGCTCCTGTCCTCCATAACTGGGTGTGTAGAGGAAATCTAGGATCATGCCAGATAAGAAATAACTTGATCATGTACTAACAAGTAATTCTAGAAATAGATGTAAATAATGGTCATTAAAAGAACAAAATTAAGTAAGTTATCAATACTAAACAAATAAAAACAAATATACTTAATTTCAAACATGGTTACATGTTTAAACTTGAAATTTTATAATTTTCTAGTTGGAATTAAATAATGAATGGTTCCATCTATTAAGAGAGTATCATATAAACTAGGACTTCAGTATGTTTGCAGTAAAGGGCGAAAAGAGGTCATGGTATAAGCTGGATTTTCAAGTCACGGCATTATCTAGAATATAACTTCACAACATAAGCTAGATTATCATATCACTCCATAAGTTGGATTATCAAGTTACGGTTATAGTCTGGATTATCAGCAACACGTGGATGTGTTATCGATCAATCTTTATGGTATCTCCTTGAATATGTTTACGTATACATTATTTACATCCTCGATAACCCTCAGTTATCAAATTTAACAAGTTATAAAACTTCCAGCATGATCAGTCAATTTTAACAATTCGTTTCAAATCTAAGTCGAGTTATATGTTCACAAATAAATAATTAGTCAAGTAATAAAATTTAAAATAAAAATAAATATTTTCATCTTTCTAATGGGACTAAGTTTGGACTTAATTGGAATCCAGGATTACAATTATAAGGATTTTATTAGAACTGCACGGTAATAGCAACTTCAATCTAAATTTTGACAAAAATAATGAACAGAAGAGGAAGATCTCAAAAAAAAGATAGATGATTGAATTATCTTTCTAGCAAGCCAAATGTTAGCTCAATCAGAGTTTGATAAAGAAAAATGTAGAGGTTTTTCTCAAACTTTGCAAGAACCAAGACTTGGCTAGGATAATTAGTGTCAGCAGTGATAGAGTTCGTCAGCAAACACTTATTCAACAGGGACAAGTGCCTTTGACAGAAATGAGTAGTATTGGCAAGGAAAGAGCTCGTTAGTGGCTATTGGAAGCATCGGCATGGACAAAGCCCATCGATAGATATAGATATCATTGGCCTAGCTAGACTCTATCAGTGAAGGTGGAGCTCAACTCTTTCAGTAGAGATAGACTCAGTAGGTCAGAGTTACTTTGTCGATGGAGCTAGATCCTCACCAATGCTAATTTCAAGTTCAATGTTGACTTATTTGTTGGCGGAGTTGTTGGAGTTTGGAAAGGCATAAAATATGAAAGTCATAGAAAATTAAATTATCTTTCAAATAGAATAAGAATGGATTTAGATAGTTCAATATTATTAACCTATATATCTCAATATAACTCTTATTGAGTCCATTCCTCTTTTGTTTGAAAGATAAATCAATTAATTAATGGAGAATATTACAAGGAAATTGTCTGCTAAAGAGACCTATGGTAGAGTGATTTTTTGCCCCCTCTTTTGCCCGTTCTGGTGGGTCTGAATAATATTATGAGAAAGATGGGAGATGTGTTGGTCTTATCCAGGGTTTGGTAGGATCACATTTGATGATCTTTACCAACCTTCATTATACAAATGACACTTTGATTTTTGAAAATGGATCCTTAATTATTTCAAGGCTTGTCAGGACTTCATATCAATTTCAATTACAGCTCATTTGTCCTCATTGGCAACAAGAGCTTATCTTCCTCCACTATTAACATTTTCAGTTGTAAAGAGGACAAGCTCTCAACTATAAGTTCCCATTTATAATCTAGGTAAACTAATCAGACTACGGAAACTCAGAAGAGAAGATGGAGAACCGATTTTCAATAAATTGGAATAAAGGCTCAAGGCATGGAGAGGTAAATTATTGTCATTAGGTGGCAAGTT
This sequence comes from Dracaena cambodiana, assembly GCA_036321105.1. Lineage (NCBI taxonomy): Eukaryota > Viridiplantae > Streptophyta > Magnoliopsida > Asparagales > Asparagaceae > Dracaena > Dracaena cambodiana. The sequence continues at coordinate 23,296,883 of JAYEPQ010000015.1, forward strand.
TGTCTTGATAAAATGTCCAGTTATCTGCAACACTCTTATTATCTCACATCCAATTTTGTTCACCCCCATTGGATTAGAACAAAAATTGATAGAATTTATAGTCATTTTTATGGAGGAATTCTCAAGAGGGTATGTGTATATGCTATTTGGTGCATAGAGATAGACTTGCAGATCGAAGGAAGATGGTGGCTTTGGTATTTTTATCCTTCACAACTTTAGTTTGGCCTTACCAGCCAAATGATGGTGGAGGCACATTAGCCACCCTACTAGACAAATCCAACTCCTGCATTGGTCAAAATACAGGCGTAGTGTTTTTCACAAAAATTGTGCATCTTTTCATTGCCATGGATTTAAATAATTACAATGATCTCCAAAATACAATAAAAAAAATAGAAAACAAACGAGAGGACTTATATCACGTCTCTCTCTTTACAAAAGGTGTGCATTCTTTACGTGACTATGGAGCGTAAATCTCGTACTCTGTTAACAATCTGATACTTGGAGGGGTCTTGAATGTGAAGAATTAATGATGAAAACTTTTGGCTGGTGGCCTATTGATGTTGGTCAGCGTGTGGCCTCTTGATGTTGGTCAGCGTGTCTTCATATAGAAAATCAACTTAAAGATCTCTAAGGATCTCAAAAAAGATCCTGAAAACTCACTTCTTGGTCTCTATTTATAGTTTTAAGGATTTTCTTAGGAGATAAGAATGGAATTGCATCTCAATTTAACCTCTTAACATGTATTTGGATTTGAAATTTTTAATTTGGAGTTATTAGATATGATTGGAGATGAAGTTCTAGTAAAAATCAAAAGGAAACCCTATTTGAAAACTAAATTAACCCCTCTTTCGTGTGACTGTCATCCCCGTGCGAGGCTGTTAGACCAACACAAGGCTGCAAACCTCATGTGCGAAAGGCTATCAGCCTCGCATGCGTGTGGCTGTTCGTCCCGTGTGGCCTTATTTTTCTTGATTCCAAATTTTTCTCCTCCTACAAGCCCCCCTCCAAAGTTTTTAAAATCTCATTTGCTGATTTCTAATAAGTTTTGAAATACTTTAGCTCTTCAAATTTCCAACACATAAACTTCTTTTGTATGCTGGGGTCATTTAGCTTCGTGAGATTACTACCAAGGCTCAAGGCATACTGGAGGCCACCTAAGCAAAGTAAGATAAGGTACTGAGAAGGCAAGATGAACTTGTTCTGCATCATGGATAGCTTTAACAAGAGGTTAACATGCTAAACAAGGCGATCCAGAAAGCCAAAGCTCAAGCTACTCAGTAGCTAGCCATCAATAAAGATGAGTTGCGCCGTCAAGTATTACTATCAGTCGAGGGAACCCGTCAGGAGGCCACTAAGGAGATAGAGGCAAGCTTAAGGGCACTGGGAAATCCTTAAGTCTCTTTTCATTGTGTCTTCATCCTCTTTTCTTCTTCTTTCTTCTTCTTCTTTCTTGCGAACAAAACAAATATTTTAATTAGTTTCAATATATTGCCTCATTTTGAAAATTCCTATGTGATATGCTTGTGTTCTTCTAATGAATGGTCTGGGGCCTGGGGTTGATTTCTTGAAATAAGTGATTGTACATGGAGTTTGCCGAGATTGTCACTTCCATAGGTAATTTCTTTTAGATGATTTGCCTGAATAATAATGTGAAATATCTACTGCAAACGTACAGTGTCAGTGTTGCACTGTACAGGTCGCTCCCACAGGGATCTATGATGTTTTTGCATTCTAACTAATTCTTTAGTCCAAGGGGATTAATTACGGATTCTAAGTTGGATTTGAATTAATCTAATTAGCCAAGGATATAGAATTCACTAGTTTCCAGCCATGTATTACTTTTATTATTTTCTTCCTATCATAAAAATTTGATCTTAGTTTTAATCTTTACATAAAGTGTTCTAAACATGTGTTGTCAAGTGGTGTGCAAGTATAACGCATCAAAGATATGACTTTTTATAGAGATAACCTAAATCGTTAGATAACTCTATGACAAAGATAAAAAGTAATAACCCCAAACACTAATTAAGCATAGGCTATCAAGAAATCTAATTCAATTATAACTTATCAAAGGATTAATCTATGAATAGTTATATTTTAATCTTTTCATTGAAAATTTTTAACTTTATTATTTTATTTAGGTAGAAAACACTTGAGAGCAACTACATGGTGGATTCCTAGTTTCATCTACATCCTAGAGCTAGATTAAATTAACTACTCATAGTTCTAGTTAGTAAGATCATATTTTTATTCATGAAAGCAAGAAAATCTAATCTAGAAAGCAAAATAAATCTATCTAAAAAGCAATTAAAACAATTAAATTTACAAGAAAGAACTTCTAAACAATGACGTACCTCAGGAGCATGGTATTGCGATCGTCACCCCTTCAGCAAACCCTAACCCTAATTTTATTAAATAACTGCAAGTACAAAATTATATCATATCATATACCCTAGATTATAAGGATATGGTCAATATAGAGGCTTTAGAGAATCAAACTCTAATTTGAGTACCAGTGAGAAACTACAAAATTAAATCGAAGCCCCCACAGAAAATTCACACTGAGTGGGCCCTGGGGAGCCGCTAATTGGTGGCTAATGCCTCCAAATATCGGCCTAATAGTGGAATATTGGCTCCCCTTTTTTCTGCGTGAAAGTCTGGTTCTTTTCTTTTGATCTATATGACTGTATTAGACTTTAGTCTTCTGTAACTTCATGATCTTATAGCTTTGCTGACTTTTAAATTTTTTCTAGACTTGGTTTCCTAATCCGGCTCCGAGTTTATGCCATCTCCTTGTAGGAATAGGTTTACCTGAAAACACACTAAAAATACCCAACTAGAATTATTTAAATACAAAAATATATAATATGGATACTATAAATATGCAACATATGGCACTCATCACACCCCCACACCTATCTTTTGCTTGTTCTCGAGAAAAACCTAAACCTAAAATGAAAACTCCTAACAAACTTGCGCAGGAATCACGATTACACTTAGCATGTGCAAAAAACCTTTAAACCCCTAGATTATCCTAGTTGACGAGTTGCATCTCGTGAGGGTTTGCAGTGAATACACCCACAAAATTCATGAAGAAGTTAGATTAAGGAATAAAGAAAAGAAAAATAAGGATAACCAAAAATCAATAAAATAAAAAAGATTTATAAAAGGAAAGAAAAATCTTTTTTTAAAAAAATATTTTCTTCAATTAATCTCACTAATATACAAACTAAGAACGCATTTAGATTATCAATTTTCAAGTCAAGCGTCGTATCAAATCCACTTATCATTTTAATGAAAAATTCAAATTCTATCTTTCAATACCCACTAATAGATAATTTATTGGCTCCTATATATCTACATGCACGTGTGATAGTCTACTTCGGCCTTAGACTCCAACTCTAACTCATGATTAATCTCCTCTCTCATAATAATTTTTTTTCTATTTTTCTCTCTGAGACTATTGCCATAATACCAGGCTCACCCCCTTTTTTTTTCTCTGAGGCTACTACTTTAATACTAGGCTCACCCCTTTTCTTCTTCTTTTTTTAGGGTTGTTTAGAGAGGGAAGACTACTCAATCGTTATCATCTTTATCCATAACCTAATGAACTATTGTGAGGTGAAAAATAGATGTATACTTATCTCAAAATTACTGTTAGCGGTATTTATTTTTTGGATTTTAATATTTTTCATAAAATTCTTAGTGTATCATCCAATCTACTCTCATCAAATTTCAAATCTAAATTTATTTTTTTATTTATAATTAGGTTGATTTATTGAAGAAAATATTTAATAATTTTTTTTTACTTTTGGTTTTTTTAGTTAGATGCCCTAAAAACTACCCAAAGTGTAAAATAAAGAAACCCCCCAAAAATCTAAAAATAAAATAAAAATCCTAGAATAAAACTAAAAATCCTAGAGAAATAAAAAAAATAAAGAAAGAAAATAAAAATCTCCTAATCCACTCCCCCACACCTAAACTTATGTATGCCCTCATACACAAACAAAGGGTGGTAAAATAAATAAGAAAACTATTATATAAATATTATATACTTACTAGAAAATTCAAACAGTTACGATCTCTTGATCACTTTCCACTCTTATAGTTTGTCCTTTTATGTTTTGATTTGGATGAACTTAGTCTTTGTGTCAATTTTGCATTTAATCTCTCCATCTTGTTTTTGATTTTTCTCAATTTATTCCTACCCTTCTTTCTTTTATTCAATAGTAAAATTTTGAAGTTGGAAATTGTACCTTTATCGTCAATATTTGACCCACGAGAATCTTTCATGACAGTAAGTATTTTGGTCTTATTAACATGTAAAATAATTTACTCACTTTGATGTGGCTGAATCATGAGCTCGATTTTGGATCGCTCTTTCAAATCATTAGGTACCATGATCTCTTTCTTTTGCAGTTCCTTCCATCTCTCTAGTATTATGGGCTTGTCATGCGAATTTTCTTCATCCTGTCATCAAAATTTTCAAAAGAAAATTCAATGCTAGTAAATTTATCATTAGTCAAGTTAATATAAAGAGATAAAAATTCTTCTTCACAAATTTCATCACAATTTTCATCAAAAGAATCAAATGATAATATGTCACTAGTAAGCTCATCATGAGGCAAATTACCAAGCAAAATTTTCTCTTTATCACCATTTCTTCATAATTACTTTCACAATGGTCTAAAGTAGGTTGATCACAGTGTTGAAGTATAGACTTATCATGCACAAAATTATTTAACTCATTTTGAATCATATCAACTCCAAAAGATGACTGAAGTGGTTGCTTGTTGGAATTAGATATGTTCAAACAATTAGATGGTTGATTTTCAAAAAGTTTAATATGAGAAATCATTTTAAGAAGATCTTCCATAAAAGATGTAGTTTGCGAGAATAATTTTAGCAAAATTTCTATACCTTCCTCTATTGTACATGCTCGCTCCTCTGTCTCATAATTATAAGCTTCCTAGCTATCCTCAAATGATTTCATCTCGAGCTCATGAGTGAAATTTGATGGTGGATATGATAGATCTGTGTACATATTTGATGACATATATAAAGGAGTTGTAGGTAGATTCTCATAACATGTATATCCCACTTCTAATCTTTTTAATCTTTCATCTAACATGTTAAATTGAATATCTTGTTATTGATTGAATTTTGAACATAAAGACAAATAGTCCATCAAGAAAAGATCAAATGGAGGACTCTCTCGATACGGCTCTTGATTATATGTAAAATTAGAATTATTCATGCATTCACAATTGTAATTTTGTATATAGAAAGTGCTTGTAGATTCATGATATGTAGTGTGAATTTGATCATGACGTAGTCCTAGCGAACTTCCTAACCATGGACACTAATGATAATTATGATATGGATCACGACCATGATGGCAACCAGTTTGATTTTGAAACTTTTTTTTGGATTTTTTTTTTTTTTTTTGAAAAGGTGGAGAGGGAAAGAGATGGAAAAGAAAAAGAAAAAGTCGAGAATTTTTTTTTAGAATCAAAGACCAAAACCACAAAACAAGAAAAAAAAAATAGGGCAGATAACTGAAAATGTTGGAGCTAAATAGCAGCAATTAACGCTGTTAGTGGCCAAATCATGGAGTTTAATTCCCTATTTTTTAAAGTGATTAGCAAATATTTCTCTAATCCCTTTTAGCTTTTTGTATTTATAGTTTCAGGTCTTTGCACACTCAACACACACTGTTAACACATGAAACGCTAGAAAAAGCAAGAAAACAGCGTCGATCATGGCAACGGCGCCAAAAACTTGATGTGAAATATCTACTACAAGCGTACAGTGTCGGTGTAGCGCTGTACAGGTCGTTCCCACAGGGATATAGGGTTTTTTTGTGTTCTCACTAATTCATTAGTCCTAGTGGATTAATGATGTGATAAATTACTGCAAGCGCACAGTGTCGGTGTAGCGCTGTACAAGTCGTCCCACAGGGATCTAGGGTGTTTTTGTGATTCTTACTCTTTCCTTAGTCTAGCAGATTAACAAAGGATTCTAGGTTGAAGTCGGATTAATCTAAATAGCCTAGGATCTAGAATCCACTAGTTTCCAACCATGTATTTACTTCTATTATCTTCTTCTTTCATAAAAATTGGATCTGTTTAGTTTAATCTTTATTTAAAGTGCCCTAAGCATGAGCTATCAAGTGGTGTGCAAGCATAACTCATCAAAGATACTACTTCTCATAAAAACAAACTAAATCTTTAGATAATTCAATGAAAAATATAAAATCAACAACCCCAAACCCTAACTAAGCATAGGCTATCAAGAAACCTAATTCAAGTATAACCTATCAAAGTCTTAATCTTCGAGTTCTTGTATTTTAATCTTTTTAGAGAAAAATCATGTCTTTATTTATTTTTATTCAAGAAGAAAGACATTAGAGAGCAATTACATGGTGGATCCTAGCTTCATCTACATCCTAGAGCTAAACTAATTAGCTACTCATGATTCTAGAAAGCAATTAAATCTAATTTGGAAAGCAAATAAATCTATACTAGAAAGCAATTAAATCTATCTAGAAAGCAAATAAAGATCTCAAAACAATGGCTTACCTCTGGAGCACGGTATTGTACCCGCCACCCCTTCACCAAAACCCTAATTTTATTAAATTCAAAACGAGTACAAAACTTCAGGATCCCCTTTAGAATACAAGGATAGGCCAACATATAGGCTTCGGAAATCAAACCCTAATTCTAGCAGAACTAAAAAGTTAAAAAATTACAACGAAGCCACAGGAAAAATCTCGGTGCATGAGGCCCACATTGGGCCGCTCAATGGCGGTCAAAACCGCTAAATAGCGGCTCAAATTTGAGATAAATTCATGAAAGTTTGTCCACGTGTAACCCTTGCCTTCTAAGTTTAATATTCCTTGTTGTATTCGACTTTGAATCTCTGCATCATCATAGTCTCGTAGTCTTGCCCACTTTAGTAACTTTTCGGACTCTGATTTCCGACCCCAACTCTGATTTCATGCCATCTCCTTGTACGAATCGGTTTACCTGAAAAAGACACTAAAAATTCTCGAGTAACATTTATTTATATACAAGAATAGATAAAGTATGAGAGGAAAAATACAATATATGATATTCATCACATCCCCACACCAATCTTTTGCTAGTCCTTGAGCAAAATCTAAACCTAAAAAATAAAATAAAAATCCTAACTCACTTTCGCAGGAATCGCGATTGCACTTAGCACGTGCAACAAGCCTTTAAACTCCTAGGTTACCCTAGTGGACGAGTGTTGTCTCATGAGGGTTTGCAGTGAATATACCCACAAAATTCATGAAGAAAATAGATTAAGAAATAAAGAAAAGAAAAATAAGGATAACCGAAAATCAAGAAAGATAAAAATTTTGTACAAAAGAAAGAAGAATCTTTTTTTTTTATCATGTTTTCATCAATTAATCTCACTAATATACAAACTCAAGAACACATCTAGATTATTAATTTTGAAATTGAGCGTCATATCAGATACACTTATCATTTTAATAAAAAATTTAAATCCTATCTTTCAATACTCACTAACATATAATCCATTGGCTCCTATACATCTACGTACACGTGTGATAGTTTACTTCGGTTTTGGACTCGAACTCTCACTCATGATTCATCTCCTCTCTCATAATATTTTTTTTTTATTTTAAGAATATTTCACCTTTCATGCGAATATTCACGCTTACTTAGGTGCAAAGTACCCGATTACTTGGATCATACTCTTTTTTCACTCTTGAGGCTATTGCCTTAATACCAGGCGCACCCCATTATTTTATCACTCTCGAAGCTATTGCCTTAATATCAGGCTCACCCCATTATTTTATTCTCACCTTTTCTTTTTTTTTTCTATTTTTTTCTCTTTTTTTTGTTTAGAGAGAGAAAACTTACTCAATCGTTATCATCTTTGTCCTTAACCTAATAAACTATTGTGAAGTGAAAAATAGATGTATACGTGCATCAAAACTACTGTTAGCAATATTTATTTTTTAGATTTTGATCTTTTTCATAAAATTCAAAGTGTTTCATCCAATCTACTCTCCTATCCAATTTCAAATCTAAATTTATCCATATATCTGTAATTAGTTTGGTCTATTGATGAAAAACATAATTTTTCTTTTTAAAAATTTTTTCAGTTTTTTTTAATTTTTTTTTTTAATTAGTTACCCTAAAAACTACCCAAAGTGTAAAATAAAGAAACCCAAAAATCTAAAAATAAAAAAATCCTAAAAATAAAATAAAATCCTAAAAATAAAAATCTCCTAAAAACTACTCCCCCACACCTAAACTTGTGTATGCCCTCATACACAAACCAAGTGTGGCAAAACAAAATGTGAAAACTATTATACAAATACTATACAAATAATGAGAGTCGTAAAAGTTACGATCTCAATATCATCACCCTATTAACGCATGAAAAATGGTTACGACCTCTCGATCACTTCCCACTTTCATAGTGTGTGCGTTTTAAATGTGAAGTGGGTGCATTATTATATCTCATCATCCTCCTACAAGTCACGAAGTTACCTGTCTGTAGCTTATGCCGCCCTCGCTTTTTCTTTGTCCACATGTAAGCATTAACAATTGGGTTAAATAATTCTTTATTATAAATCTGCCAATCATTGTTAGTAACAAGCATACATGTAGAAATATTGTGAGGTGAGAAGAGTGCTATAGGATCAAGTGAACATGGTAGTGGCTCTTCTAACTCATGAAGTAATGCGAGCTCCTCTGCAAACAAATCCTTAAAAGTTTGTTCATAATTCCATGGCACACTTGCACAAGTATCATCATATATAAAATCAGTATGTGTCAATTCTTCTAATAGTATGAGCTCATCTTTGAATACTTGCTCAAATGAGGGTTCATTATCAGTGCAAGAGGTCGAATGAGAGTACAAACCGTGAATCATGTTGACCTCAATGAGGGAGCTCGTTGCGTGCTCATCCATATTAAATATGTTCAATGCCACAGTCATATTCCCAAACGATAATTTCATGAGGCCACTCCTATAATCAATTAATGCATTTGATGTTGCAAGGAGTGGTTTACCCAAGATAACGAGAACTTGATTTCGTGGATTGGAAATCGGCACAGTTTCTAAGACAATAAAGTCTACAGGAAAGATAAACTCACCGACCTTAATGAGCACATCTTCAACCATACCAAGTGGTTTCTTGATCGAACGATCAGCTAGCTGTAATGTGACCTTGGTAGGTTGAAGTTTTCCTAACCCCAGCTGCTGATAAATAGTGTAAGGAAGCAAGTTGACACTTGCCCCTAAATCAAGCAACGCCCTATCAAATGTAGTGTTCTCAATAGTGCATGAGATTGTAGGGGAACCTGGATCTTTATACTTGATAGGCAAGGAGTTAGAGAGGATATGTGATATATTTGCAGCAAGAAAAACTTTCTCAGGAACGCTTCTTGCTCATTTCTTAGTACACAAATCCTTAAGAAACTTAGCATAAGTAGGAACCTGTTGTATAATGTCTAGGAGTGGAATATTAAGCTTCACCTGCTGAAATGTTTCAAGAATCTTTTCTACTTGTGGTGAAGGCTTCCTAAGCTGATTTTGATATGGTGCTTTCGACTCAGGAACAGGTTCTTCCAAATGAGTATGTGACGGTGATGGAGGTGATGGAGATGATTGTGGAGAAAGAGGTGGAAGAGATGATGTAGCCTGCAAGATAGTAGGAGTGGGATCAGGGGGCATGGCTACATTATTGTCCACTTGCTTGCCAGATCTAAGCGTGTGAATGGCATTGCATTGGTGGACATGCGACTGATTGGAGTTTGAGGAACTGGCATTAGGATTCATTATGGGTTGACTTGGAAAGGTACCCTGGTCGCGTTCACTCATCTGACTCGCTAATTGTCCAACTTGCTGCTCTACATTCTTAATAGATTGAGAGTTCATGAGTAGTTGCTGACCTGTATTTTGAATAAAGTCAGCTGACACTTTCATAAGATTTTCCATGTGTGTGTTAAGGTTGGACATATGCGTGTCAAACTTGGAATGAGACTTGAGAAGATTTTCAACGTGCTTCTCAAGTGACTGAAGTCGCCTTTCTTGTTCAGTATTAGAACCCTGTTGTGAATGAGAGTGATTTTGTGCAGGTGGTCTATTCTGGTTGTTCCCATAATTTGAAGCATTTAGGTGTTGGTAGGCACCCACATTTGGTCTTGGGAACTGACCAGTAGCTGGAGACTGCATGTTAGGGTTAGGGGCCCACTGATATTGCCCTTGACCCTATGATAGATTTGGATGATTCCTCCAGCCAGGATTGTATGTAGGAGCGTAAGGATTGTTCATGGGTCCTTGATATAAGGCGTTAGCCTGCTCAAGTGTGGGACCCATTGAATTCATTAATAACGGACACTCCTCCATAACATGATTCGGAGTTCCGCAATTAAAGCATGTGGGAACTTGAATTTGATTTACCTGACCCACCGATGGAGCACTCGGAGTCTCCAATGCTTCAATTCTCCTCATAAGGGCTGCAATCTTAGCTTCGGCAGCTATAGAGCTGTCGACGCTATGGATCCCACCCTTATGTGCAGAAGTTGATGCAATGGACTTCTCAGCGGGACTCTCCCACTGCATAGTCTTCCACGATAGGTCCTCAAGAAATTCTCATGCTTCATCCTCATTCTTTTTCATGAACTCCCCCTGACACATGAACTCAAGAAGAGTTTTGGATGTGTAATCGAGTCCTTCGTACACGATTTGACACAACCGCCACTTTTCTATCGCGTTGTGGGGGCACTGAGCTAAAAGGTCTTTAAACCATTCTAAGTATTTTCCGAAGGGTTCTCCTGGCACTTGACGGAATTGATTGATTTGATTTCGTATCCTTACCGTCTTATGCGTGGGATAGTACTTCTTAAGAAACACCGTAACGAATTCATCCCAAGTAGTGATTGAATCAGTAGGCATACTGTACAACCACTTCTTGGCATTGTCCTTGAGTACAAATGGGATGAAGCGGAGCTTAATTGCGTCCTTCGATAAATGCTGCAGTTTAATCATTATGCATACTTCCTGAAATTCACTGATAAAGAGATATGCATCTTCTGAATCAGATCCAGTGAATTTAGGAAGCATACTAATATACTGCGGCTTCAACTCATAGTGATTACCCACTGCGTGTGGAAGTTTGATGCATGATGGCAATGATGTACGCAACGGGTAACATCGATCCTGAAGGATCTGGATCGATTGGTCCATCGTAGCTCCCATGAATAAATCTGATCTCACAAGTCGACCAAATTGATCACGGGTCCAATGTGGCATGAACCAGCGACCGTGAGTGTATGTGTGAATCTCCTAAACTATTGCAAGAAGTGGGGTGTAGTGGAGAGATAAAACGGTGGAATGGATATGATCAAATGAAAATGTGATTCCTACTGTTTTTAATTTTGTGTTTTTTTTTTACAAAATACAGAACTGAAGAAAAGTTTGGCCTCTAATTTATCTGGATGGCTGCCAAATAGAGTTGTTAACCGCTAAATAGCGGCCAAACCAGAGTAATTTGCTCTCTGGTTTCTGTTACGCAGATATCAGGCTCCTTTGATCCTTTTTGTCTTCCTGTATCAGCATTTTATAGTCCCTGCACACTCAACACACACTGTTAACCCGCAAAACGTTAGAAAAATCAAGAAAAATACCGTCGATCCCCGGCAACGGTGCCAAAAACTTGTTGTGATAAATTACTGCAAGCGCACAGTGTCGGTGTAGCGCTGTACAGGTCGCCCCACAGGGATCTAGAGTGTTTTTGCGATTCTTACTCTTTCCTTAGTCTAGCGCAAAGGATTCTAGGTTGAAGTGAGATTAATCTAAATAGCCTAGGATCTAGAATCCACTAGTTTCTAACCATATATTTACATCTATTATCTTCTTCTTTCATAAAAATTTGATCTTTTTAGTTTAATCTTTATTTAAAGTGTCGTAAGTATGAGCTATCAAGTGGTGTGCAAGCATAACTCATCAAAGATACTACTTCTCATAAAAACAAACTAAATTTTTAGATAATTCAATGAAAAAGATAAAATCAACAACCCCAAACCCTAACTAAGCATAGGCTATCAAGAAACCTAATTCAAGTATAACCTATCAAAGTCTTAATTTTCGAGTTCTTGTATTTTAATCTTTTTAGAGAAAAATTATGACTTTATTTATTTTTATTCGAGAAGAAAGACATTGAAAGCAATTACATGGTGGATCCTAACTTCATCTACATCCTAGAGCTAAACTAATTAGCTATTCATGATTCTAGAAAGCAATTAAATCTAATTTCGAAAGCAAATAAATTTATACTAGAAAGCAATTAAATCTATCTAGAAAGCAAATAAAGATCTCAAAACAATGGCTTACTTCTGGAGCACGGTATTGTACCCGCCACCCTATCAGCAAAATCCTAATTTTATTAAATTCAAAACGAGTACAAAACTTCAAGATCCCCTTTAGAATACAAGGATAGGCCAATATATAGGATTCGGAAATCAAACCCTAATTATAGCAGAACGGAACAGTTACAAAATTACAACGAAGCCACAGGAAAAATTTCAGCGCATGGCGCCCACGTTTAGCCGCCAAATAGCGGTCAAAACCGCTAAATCGCGGGTCAAATTTGAGAGAAATTCATGAAAGTTTGTCCACATGTAACTTCTAGGTTTAATATTCCTTACTGTATTCGATTTTGAGTCTCTAAAACATCATAGTCTCGTAGTCTTGCCCACTTTAGTAACTTTTCGGACTCTGATTTCCGACCCCAACTCTAATTTCATGCCATCTCCTTGTACAAATCGGTTTACCTGAAAAAGACACTAAAAATTCCTGAGTAGCATTTATTTATATACAAGAATAGATAAAGTATGAGAGGAAAAATACAATATATGATATTCATCAATTAACTATGGGTTCAAAGTTGGACTTGGTTTAATATAATTAGCCTAGGATATAGAATACCCTAGTTTCCAGCCATGTATTACTTCTATTATCTTCTTTCTATCATAAAAATTTGATCTTTTAGTTTTAATCTTTACTTAAAGTGTTCTAAGAATGTGTTATCAATTGGTATGCAAGTATAATGCATCTAAGATATGACTTTTTATAGAGAAAAAACTAAATCGTTAGATAATTCTATGACAAAGATAAAAAGTAATAACCCCAAACCCTAACTAAGTATAGGCTATCAAGAAATCTAATTCAAGTATAACATATCAAAGTATTAATCTACGACTTGTTATATTTTAATATTTTCATTGAAAAATCTTATATTTATTATTTTATTTAAGAAGAAAATACTAGAGAGCAACTACATGGAGAATTACTAGTTTCATCTACATCCTAGAGCTAGATTAAATTAGCTACTCATAGTTCTAGTTAGCATGATCATAATTTTATTCATGAAAGCATGAAAATCTAATCTAGAAAGCACGATAAATCTATCTAAAAAACAATTAAAATAATTAAACTTATTAGAAAGAACTTCTAAACAATGGCATACCTCTAGAGCACGGTATTGCAGCCATCACCCCTTGAGCAAACCCTTACCCTAATTTTATTAAATAATTGCAAGTACAAAATAACATCATTTCATATACCCTAGATTACAAGGATATGACCAATATATAGGTTTTGGAGAATCAAATCGTAATTTTAGTACAAGTGAGAAACTACAAAATTACATCAAAACCCCTGCAGAAAATTCACCCAGAGTGGGCCTTGGGGAGCCGCCAATTGGTGGCTAATACCGCCAATAGCAGCATAATAGTGGAATATTGGCTCCCCTTTTCTTCTGAATGAAGGTATGGTCCTTTTATTTTGATATATATGACTATATTGGACTTTGGTCTTCTGTAACTTCATGATCTTGTAGCTTTGCTCAGTTTTAACTCTTTTCAGAACTTGGTTTCCTAATCCGGCTCTGACTTTATGTCATCTCCATGTAGGAATAGGTTTACCTGAAAACACATTAAAAATACCCAAGTAGTATTATTTAAATACAAAAAAAAATAATATGGAGGTTATAAATATGCACCATATGACACTCATTAAATAACAAATAGAGTCGAGTGAAAAACTAAATTGTCGTCCTGTGGATTTTTGAAGGGTAGAGTTGTGCAAGATGGAACTTGTTATGGGTATGGTATGACTATAACAAGTTTTCTTTTGGAGTTTATTATGAGAGTGACTTGCCATGAAGGCAGATAGAGTCAGAGTGATTCACCTAGATAACAGACAGAATCATTTTGAGATTTGAGAGTAACTCACTTGCATAACAGACAGAGCTGGTGATCGAGTAAGAATCATGAAAACTACAAACAGAGATATGGCTAACATGTCTATGGGTGATTCGCCTGGATAACAAGCAGAATCAATGATCAGGTCAAGATCATGAGGTGACTCACCAAGATAACAAATAAAGACGGTGATCGGATCAAGGATCATGAAAACCACAGACAGAGATATGACTAATATGCCTATGGGGTGATTTGCCTAGATAATAGACAAAATCGATGATCAAATAAAGATCATGGGTTGACTCACCTAAATAACAGACCACGAAAATCGCAGACAGAGGTATGACTGACGTGCCTATGGGGTGATTTGCCTGATAACAGACAGAATCTATGATTGCGTTAGTATCATGGGTTGACTTGTCTGGATAATAAATAGACCCGATTTGAAATTTGGGGGTTGATTTACCTGGGTAACAGACAAAGCCGATAATCGGGTCAAGATAACAAAAACAATATTTGTTAAAGTATGTACAGGAGGATCTGTGAGATAGGTGAGATGATCCATATTTCATTGTCAGAGGTAAGAACTTAACATGACGGATTCACGGCAAGTGTCTTTATGAGGTGATATAGGTGAGATGATTCAAATCTCACGGTCAGATGTAAGAGGTTAACATGATAAGTTTGCAACAAGTATCATTATGAGGTGATATGGGTTAGATGGTTCAAATTTTGCTATCAGAGATAAGAACTTAATATGATAGGTTTTTGACAAGTGTCTTTATGAAGTAATATGGGTGGGATGATCCAAATTTTACTGTCAGAGATAAGAGCTTAACATAACAGGTTCATGAAATTTTTAGGAAATTCCCAGTTATAAACAGATTTGATATGTCTTTACAAATTGCTGTTTGCATTAGACTAGCCATGCTATTCCCTCAATATGATGAGTTGTTGAGAGTTTTATTTGGGTGTAGATGCCAAACGCTCCCTCTCCCCTTAGCATTTTGAGTTTTAGGTTGTTTATTTCAAACTTTTACCCCCAGTATGATAGGGTTATCGAGAATTTTACTCTCTTCCCATTGCCTTAACAACATTACAGGTTCATGTTTTTTACCTCAGCATGATGGGTTGGCAAAAATTTTCTCACTTCCATTTGCTTTAACAACATTAGGCAATTCATGGTTTTTACCTTAGCATGATGGATTAGCAAGAAATGTGTCCTCTTCCCTTTACTTTAACAATATTAGGAAATTCATGCTTTTAATTCAGCATGATGAGTTGTCGAAGATATAATTTTCTCTCTCCTTTGCTTTATTAGCAAAGGTAATTCATACTTTCTCCCCTAACATGATAGGTTGGACAGAAACATGCTCTCTTCCTTTTGTTTTAACAACATTGGGTAGTTCATACTTTTTATTTCAGCATGATGAGTTGTCGAGAATTTAATTTTCTCTCCCTTTTGCCTTGGTGGCTATGGGTTTGTTGTGATAATTTTATCACGAGAATTTTAGTAAACCCCCAGCCATCAACAGATTTGGTGAGCCTTTACCAGTCGCTGTTTACGTTGGGCTAGTCATACTATTCACCTCAGCATAATGAGTTGTCGAGGATTTTGCTTGGGCTTAGAGGCGAAATGTTTCCTCTTCTCTTTACCTTTAAAGTTTCGGGTTGTTGATGGTCATGCTCTTACCCCCAATATGATAGGGTTGATAAGAAGTTTTATTTTCCCTTCATGTTGCCTTGGCGGCATTGGGCAGCAAGAATTCGTACGTTTTGTTTCTTTTCATTTTTTTTACTTTTTTATTTTCTTTCATTTTTTGTTTTTTTTTAAATTTTTATTTATAGCACTCATTTCACTATCAAACTCTTGGAATTGAAATAATATTGCATAGGTTGGAAAATGAAAGAGTAGAACTCTTTAAGAGATAAAAAAAAATCTCTGAATTAAGAAAAAGTAAGACTATTTATAAGATGAGAACTCCATTTTTCTTATACTAGATGTGGATCCTCTCAAAGAGGTGTGTAGATCATCTCTTGACGGTCTCCCCTCTTTTTTCTTCTTCAGCCTTTTTGGCTTTTATAGGTGTTTTGGGATTTAAACCCTCATTAACTTGGAGGTTATGGTGGTGCAACTCCCATTTTTATTTTCAATTAAATGAGGTGTAACCGCCATTTTAATTTTCAATTTAATGAGGTGTAACCCCATTTTAAACCACTCATTAATGGGATGTAACTCTCACTTTAATTGGTGTTCATGTATAATAATTTTTGATTTTTTTGTCAACAGAACCTCCTCCAAAGCTTCCATAATGTCTTTGACTTTTTAAAGATATTTTGGAATACTTTGGATTTCTTTGTAGTTTGATAAAACTAGTCATTCAGTCAGAGATAACTGTTAACTTGACAAATTTTAGAGGAATAGAATTTTGATTTGTCAGAGGTAATTGTTAACTTGATAAATTTTGGAGAAAATGGAATTTGAATTTATCAGTGGTAATTTTTAACTTGATAAATTTTGGTGGAAATAGAATTTGGATTTGCCGTCATTCATTCAGAGATAACTGTTAACTTGATGAATTCACTTGGTATTGATGATCAGAGGTAACTGTTAACTTGACACATCATTGACTCTTCTTTGTATATTGTCCAAAGGTAAGCGTTAACTTTACAATATAAAGTCAGTATTCAAGCGCTCAAGTAGATTTTGCGACGAATGAATAATTTTATTGAACGAGATACAAGTAATTATTAACTTTCCTGATAAATTGTATTTTCAGCTGTTCAGTGACTTGTAGTATAGTAGCTCTTTTAATTATCAGAGATAATTTTTAACTTAGCAACTTTTGGAGGAAGAAAATTTTGTTTTGCCAGAGGTAATTTTTTACTTAGCAAAGTTTGGTGGAATAAAACTTTGTTTTGTCAGAGGTAATTGTGAACTTGACAAATTTTAGTGGAAGGAAATTTTGTTTTGCTAGAGTTAATTTTAAACTTAGCAAATTTTGGTGGAAGGAGATTTTGTTTTGGCAGAGGTAATTTTTAACTTAGCAAAATTTTGGTAGAAGGAAATTTTGTTTTGCTATAGGTAATTTGTAACTTAGGAAATTTTGTTTTGCTAGAGGTAATTTTACAAGCGCTCAAGTAGATTTTGCGACGAATGAATAATTTTATTGAACGAGATACAAGTAATTATTAACTTTCCTGATAAATTGTATTTTCAGCTGTTCAGTGACTTGTAGTATAGTAGCTCTTTTAATTATCAGAGATAATTTTTAACTTAGCAACTTTTGGAGGAAGAAAATTTTGTTTTGCCAGAGTTAATTTTTTACTTAGCAAAGTTTGGTGGAATAAAACTTTGTTTTGTAAGAGGTAATTGTGAACTTGACAAATTTTAGTGGAAGGAAATTTTGTTTTGCTAGAGTTAATTTTAAACTTAGCAAATTTTGGTGGAAGGAGATTTTGTTTTGGTAGAGGTAATTTTTAACTTAGCAAAATTTTGGTAGAAGAAAATTTTGTATTGCTATAGGTAATTTGTAACTTAGGAAATTTTGTTTTGCCAGAGGTAATTTTTAACTTAGCAAATTATGGTTGAATAAAACTTTATTTTGTCAGAGGTAATTTTTAACTTGACAAATTTTGGTGGAAATGGAATTTTGATTTGTCAGAGGCAATTTTTAACTTGACAAATTTGGAGAGAAGAAAATTTTGTATGACAGAACGCGACTTTGTGAAAATTTGTGCTTTGTGACTTTATGAAAATTCACATTTTAAGCTTTTTTTATCCCAGAGTGGCAGATTTCAAACTTGTCAAAGGTAGAAACTTACCATGACAAGTTTATAGGATTTTAGCAAATCCCTAGTTATAAACGGATTTGATTATCCTTCACCTGTCATTGTTTGCGTTGGGCTAGCCATCCTATTTCTCTCAGCATGATAAGTTGCAGATAATTTCATTTGGGATTAAAATGCCAACCTTTCCTCTATCCTTAGTCATAGAGACATAGGATTCATTTGATGCTCCGCAACATGCTGGAACTTAGTAAGAATGAACTTCTTTTCAATTCTTTGAATAGTTCAAGGTTTTTCCTTTCGGATGAAAGTTAACCTTTTATCAGGAATAATATTTAGTCAGAAATTTTCCAATGATTGGTATCATTATTTTGTAACCATTCGGTTTTGCCAACCGATATGCGCCATTAGAGTAAATTGCATCAATAACAAAGGGTCCTTCCCATTTTGGCTGGAACTTTACTCTGGATTTTTTATTAGTTATGATTGGTTTTTTTACTGAAAAGACCATATCACCAAACTTAAAAGTTCTCTGCCTGACATTTTTTATGATTGGTTTTGGAAATCCATGCTTGCCTGACATCTTCTGTTTGCCATAAAATTGTAAATGATTCTTTATTGAGCTTTTTCAATGAAAGATGACAATTTCAATGGTTTTCTGTTTACAGAAGAAGCAGAAAATCTAATTCTCTCTTTTTTTAAAACTAGGCTCTAGAGTAGCTGTGGAGAACGATCCTGATCTCCATTGACACTCTGTTTAAAATTTTAGTTGGCGAAGATTTTGAGCTTTTGATACCACCAACACATAAACAAAAATAGCTCTTTTTTTATACTGATCTCCCGATGCCTTTTTCTGCCTAAACTTCTACTATTTATAGAGATTTGGAGATTTTTGAGTTGATATGACTATCCAACTGTTGGCCTCCACGATCTGAGAATTAATTTCTCGCCTTTTAGTCTGGTAGATTTGTATTAAATCTCCAAAACTTATAACCGATGTCTTTAATCCTCTGGATCATAACTGAAATGCAGAATGTGAATATCAGGCTTTAAATTCGTGTCTCCTTTAAATCACAACCAGAACACGAATATCAAACTTTAGATTCGCGGCTCCTTTGGTTGCAATTGGGACACGGATCTCAATTTTAGATTCGCGGCTCCTCTGATTACAATTGGAACGTGGATCACAATTTTAGATTCTCGGCTCCTCTGATTACAATTGGGACATAGATCTCAATTTTAGATTTGCGACTCCTCTAATTACAATTGGGACACGGATCTCAATTTTAAATTCTCGAATCCTCTGTAATGGCATATTCGTTGCTTGCGTAGTCTGTTTGGGTGCGATGATAAGACCTATAGTTTCGTTCGCAGATCAAGGATCGCGTCTCCGCTTCTATGAAAAATAAAGCACAACTTGGTGAAGGCCATGTCTTATGTCCTTTTTATATTTACGAATCTCTCTTTATGAAAGATGATCCCAATAAAAGAGAATTCTGCCAAAAAACACGACTATATGGGCCTCCCTTGTTAGCCCAATTCTCGGATCTATCTGGCTAAAGATCCACGTTTTGGCTTTCTTGAGAGACAAAACGCGACTCTGTGAGGGTCGCATTTTAGCCTTTCTTGGCTTTTGAGACGTGGATCTCTGTATGACAAATGATCTACGTGTTAGCCAGTTTAGGCTTGAAATATGGATCTCTCTTTAGTTAATTATCCACATATTATCCATGTTAGGTTAAGGTTCTCCTATGTAACGGTGAGAGATGATCATGTTCCCCATTGAAGATTTTAACACCGAACTCTTGGTGTTGAAATAGTATTGCATAGCTTTGGAAATGGAAGGGTGGAACTCTTTAAGAGATAAAAAAATCTCTAAATTAAAAAAGAGTAGGACTCTTTCTAAGATGAGAATCTCCATTCTTCTTGTACTAGATGTGGATCCTCTCATAGAGGTGTGTGGATCATCTCATGAGGGCCCCCCCTCTTTTTTCTTCTTTAACCTTCTTGGCTTTTATAGGAGTTTTGGGATTTTAACCCTCATTAACTTGGATATAATGGAGGTATAACTCCCATTTTCATTTTCAATTAAATAAGGTGTAACCCCCATTTTAAAGGTGTAACCCCATTTTAATTTTCAATTAAATGAAGTTTAACCCCATTTTAAACTACTCGTTAATGAGATGTAACTCTCACTTTAATTGGTGTTCATGCATAATGATTTTTGATTTCATTTTTTTGTCAATAGCTATCAAATTTCTAGTCATCACACAAAAATTTCCAATGGCTAATAAGCACAGCAGAAGCAGTACGATGCTTGTCACCATCAACATATTCAGCAGCCTCAGCCCAATCCAACTGCTAGTGAACGAGGATGGATCGGTCACAGCTGTAGTTCGAAGCATACTAAGGGAGTTCGCTTGCTAGTGCAGGCTGCTCATGCTCGGCAAGGATACTAACAGATTCAATCACTGCTGCCTAGCGTCGATCGAGTGTTTCCGTAAGTTTTTTTTTTAATTGGCTGAGGAAGTCTATTGCTCTTCTTTCAGCAAGTCTGGGTGTACTCCAATGATTTCTCCTTTTTTTCATAGAAAACGAGGAGAGTCCTTTTTGCTTTAAATTATATGGGTCATAGTTCTTTACTACCATTTTCCCTGCAGGGTTGCGTCAATCGGAATTTCCAAAGATCCCATGGTAATTGTAGCCATATTTGTGGACACCTTTTTCTGTTCAGGTCTCAACTAGATCATTTTTGCATCAATGAGTGCTTGAATTTTATCTTTTAGAATATAGCAATTCTTTGTTGGGTGTCCAATATTTTGATGGTAGAGGAACACCTGGGATCATCTATTTTCCTAGCTTTCCCTGGTTTCCAATTTTCGGGCAAACTGAGCATCCCCTTTTTATTTAGTAGGTGAAAGAGCGTGACTACTTGTTCATTGTTGAAATTGTATGTCCGCTGTGCTCTAGAGAAATCTTGATTATTTTGTGGCTTTTGGTTCGCAGCGGGTCTGATCGTCATTGCTTCCATTCTCTTAGAGCGGGATGACTATGACTGTGGCCGGTTCATGGATATCCTCTTTTGAACATGATATTCATCGATACGTCTGATTATATCCACTACTTACTGTCCTTATTTGACTAGATCCTTCCAAGTTTTGGACTCTACCGCTCCAATCTTAATGAGTATGCTAGTTTGGAGATTGTGCTTTTAAGTTTCTACTAGCGTTTCTTTTGACATATCATGCGAACATCGCAGTGACATCTCTCGGAAACGTTCTACAGAGAGAACGGATTGAGATCTTCATGTCATCTTCCAAGAAGTGACGAAGGAATTCCTTCTCCATGTTAGACCACAATTTAATGGTCCCTGGGGGCAATTGCATAAACTATAATGCCTCGCTTTCTGCAGTGTGGATAGCTAGGATGTTCGGCGTCAAATGATAACTCGACAAGCCTTAATAACCTTATAGCCACAACAAAGCAGATATATGAATAAAAAATAACCATAACAATATTTTGTTCATCCAACATAATAATAATAAGTTTTTTTTGCTTAAATAAATCTAAAAAAATATCTCTACAATAAAATTATCTCTAAACAATGGGAGTATTTTAAATAAAACTATGTTACATGCCATATGCACTTATTACATTTTTCTAATGCAAAAGTACTCAACTAAAAAGAATCATTCACTCCTGTCATTTTGCCTGCTCTTTAAAGTATGTCATGTTATACTCTATTTCCAACGGATCTACTTCTTGGTCAATATTTGTATCTAGTCATACATAATCAGGATCGTCAGTAAAGCAATCTAATAATAAATGGTAAAAAAACGATAATGTCTCAGTATCATGGAAAGCCATATGCAAGTAAAAGGTGGAAAATCTCATATTTGAACATTTTATGTGTTTATCATTAGTTTTTTATAGTTAACATCTTTTAATTATGGTATTTGAAAATTTTGGAAAATATAAACTTAGCTGGTCTAAACACATCCCCATCTACCCCAGAAAAATGGAACAAAAATGTTGATCGAAGCCTATCCCAATCCCCAAGAAGGGAAACGGTGGCAAATTTTGATCGGAACCTATCTCGATCCTCCCAAAATGGAAAACATGGCAATTGTGATTGCTACCTATCTTGATCTTCCCAAAACGGAAAACAGTGGCATAGTTACGTCCAGCCATCAAATTCATATGAACTTTAATTTTTTCCCAATCCCAGTGTATGATGATTCCAGTGTTAGTTATTTGGTTTGGTTTAATGGATTGGTGATCAACATTAAATTCTAATATTCTGTGGCAATAATAGTAACAATAAATAATAATATATAATACAGTAGTTAATGATCTACCACCAATCCTATATTAGAACAGTTTCCGGTGTCTTTTCGGATTTCCTTCCCAATATTCATTTTCTCGGTTTTTTTCCACTCTTCGACTTGGCTTACTTCTTCTTTGTTCAATTTATGACAGGAATAAACCCTTTGAACACCTTACTTATAATTCAATTTGGCCACCTTTACACCTTTTGGTGCCTTGATGCCTGGTAAATAAAGCACCCTAAAACCTTATTTTATAATTAAGAAATTCTATAGTAGCTCCATAACTAAATAGGCAAGCTAGGTTTGTGCTCAACCCATGCCCGACTATGCCCAACTGGCTTCAGTTCAGATAAGCATTTCAGGGCAAAATCCAACTTGAGTTTAAACGCTAGTAATATCCAAAACTAAAATAAAAACCCATCTTTGTATCGGATGTAGGTCAAGCACTACTAACTGGCTTGCAGCTGATTAGCAAAAAACTGGCTTGCAGCTGCATCCACATTAGCAAAAATATAGGAATAATACCAATGTAACAACCAGCAAAATTTAATAGTTAACCCAAGAAAAAAATAGTAGAGACAGAGAACACGCAGATTTAACGTGGTTCGGTAATGTACCTACGTCCACGGGGACACGATCAAAAGCTTCCACTATATCAAAAAAGATTACACTACTCTAGTCTCTCAACCACAAGAGAGAAATTAATGGAATTACACAAGAATTGACATCTAACCTCAACCTCCTTGTCTTTGTGCTTTGGCTGCAACCTAAACCGAACCAACAACAACAGCGACACAAAGTAGCAGTGGCAGCAACTCCACAGCAGTGGCAGCAACACCACAGCAGTCGCACGCAATTTTGGCACACCAATAAACCTAGCCGCTAAAAAACTAGCAGCCAAATAAAAAGCCACCTTTCTTTGGCTTTGCTTAATTCTTCGGCCACAAATTTTTTTGGTACAATATTAGCAGCCAGCCCTTGATTTCCTTTGGCCAAAAATAATTTCACCTGCCACCTATTTTTATTCGGCCAATCCAAACCCTAGCCAAACACCCCAATATATATATATATATATATATATATATATATATATATATATATCATAACGGGTTTTGGCTGGTTTTTGACCCGTTTGGGCAGACCGAATCTATTGCGGTAATAGGGCACCATTAACAACAATCTCCCACTTGGAGACCTATTGTAAAAATTGTAATCTCTATACATGATAATCCTAGCGTCCAAAGCTTTTACCTCAATCAATCAAAGTCCCAACTCCAGCATTCAACACAAATTCATCAAAGTTGAACAATAGCTCAACTTTTTCCCATCAACCGGTTTTGTCAACATATCTGCAGGATTCTTCCTGCTCTCAATCTTCTCCAACTTCAATTGACCATCCTCCAATAAGGATCTAATGAAGTGATACCTCAAGTGATATGTTTAGTTCGTGAATGGTACGTCGAGTTCTTAGCAAGATGAATGCACTCTGAGTGTCACTGAACAATCTGCAATCCACTCCATCAAAACCCAACTCACTCATCAATCGTTACAGCCAAATAAACTCCTTACTTGCTTCTGTAGCCACCACATACTCAGCTTCTATCGAAGATAAAGCAACAATTAATTTTAATCTTGAAATCCAGCTTACTGCTATCCCTCCTACAGTAAAAACTTAACCTGTGGTGCTCTTACCATTATCTCTATCACCCGCATGGTCCGAGTCCACAAAACCTTGCACATCAATATTATCACCCCCAAAACACAAACAATACTTTGAGGTACCTTTCAAATACCTGAAAATCCACTTCACTGCTTGCCAATGTTCCTTCTCAGGGTTTTTCATGAATCTACTCACTACTCCCACTGCTTGTGCAATATCTGGTTTTGTACTTACTATTGTATACATGAGACTCCAACGGTCGATGAATAAGGCATATTTTCCATGTGTCTTATATTCTCATCTATCTTAACACCTTACTCTTTTGACAGTTTAAACTAACCACCAAGAACTATAGTTTCAGATTTTGCAATCTCCATGTTGAATCTCTCCAACACCTTCTTGATGTACCCCTCCTGAGATAACTACAATTTCTTGCTTTTCTTATCTCGGGTAATTTGCATCCCAAGAAGTTGTTTTTCCTCACTCATGTCCTTCATAGATAATCTCCCTGCCAACTTCCTCTTCAGATCATTGATTTTGTTCATACATGTACCTGCCACAAGCATATCATCTACAAACAAAGTAAGTATAATAAAGTTACCATGCTTAAACTTTCGTAGATAGACACAATGATCTGAATTGCATCTGGCAAAATTTGAATCCAATATAAACTTGTCGAACTTCAAGTACCATTGCCTCGGAGCCTGTTTTAACCCATACAAGCTCCTTTTTAGTCGACATACCCAATTCTCCTTTCCTTTAACTTCATATCCCTTCGGCTATTCCATGTATATTTCCTCCTCCAAATCACTATGAAGGAAAGCAGTCTTCACATCAGGCTACTCTACATACCATCACTTTCACAACCACAATATCAATATTGTTCAGATAGAAGTCATCTTGACAACTGGTGCAAATATCTCATTAAAATCAATACCTTTCCTCTGACTGTATCCCTTCACCATAAGTCTAGCCTTGTATCTTTGTGTCCCTCCTGCCTCATGTTTTATCATGTATATCCATTTGTTATGCAATACTTTCATCTTTGCCTGTCACTTCACCAATTTCTATATGTGATTCTCCTTCGAAGAAGATATCTCATCATGCATGGCTTGCTCTCACTTAAGATGAAACTTATCCTGCATAGCCTCATGGTAACTCTCTGGTTCACCTGCATCAGTATACAAAACATGATATAAAGGAAGACATAGTTTTGAGTTGGCTTCCTTATCCTAGTGCTCCTCCTCAAATCGGAAACACTCTCTGATGAAGAAATTGAACCATCTACTTCAACCAGTGGCTCTCTCTCCTGTTCGGTCTCATCTGAAGCTTGTGTATTCTTAGGTGTAGCCATTTCTTCTTCTTAAGATGTAGGTATTTATTCCTTTCTTTCATCCATGGAATCCATCCCATCCCATGGCTCATCTAGCTCTAAGTGCTCTTTCTCAACTGTTTTCTCACTCTTGTTCTCCATTCGGTCTTTATACATACAACTTTCATTAAATACTACATCACTGCTACGAATCACCTTGTTATGCTCATAAACCCACAAGCGATAACCATATTCATCGCCACCGTATCCAATGAATGCACACTTCTGAGATTTAGAATCAAGTTTCTTTCTTATCTCATGATCAACATGTGCTTATGCTATACAACAAAATACTTTTAGGAATGAATAATTCACAACCTTACCAGACCACACCTCCTCTGGAATTCCTCCATCTAAATATTAACTGAACTTCTGTTGATCAGATAGGCTGCCGTATCTACAGCGGCTCCCCAAAGTTGAAAAGGTAAACCTGCATGTAGTCTCATACTCCGAGCTCGCACCAAAATGGTTCTATTCATCCTCTCAGCCATGCCATTTTTGCTGCGGTGTTCTCAGTATAATCTTCACTCTCCTGATCCCGTGGGTTGAGCAATAGTCATTGAACTTCCTATTGCAAAATTTCTCACCATTGTCTGACAACAGACATTTCACCTTCTAACCTATTTCATTCTCAACAAAAGCTTTCCATACCTTGAAAATCTTGAAGACATCAAATTTTTGCTTAAGTGCAAACACCCATGTTTTCCTGCTTGCATCATCTATGAAAGTAACAAAATAAGAATTACCTCCAAGAGACTTCGCCAAAGAAGGCACCCATACATCTGTATGAACCAACTCCAATCTCTTGGTTTTCTTCTCCTTGCCATCCTTCATAAAACTAACTCTTATCTGCTTCTCAAATATATAGTTCTCACAGAAATCAAAATTAGCATCTTTCATATCTGTCAACATATCTCTGGATTGCAACACCCTCATGCCACTCTCACTCAAGTGACCGAAACTCTGATGCCATAAGGTAGCCTTCCCAATCTTCATGGTGGCCAAAGAAACAACGTGATCCACCGAGCTTAAGAGTAAATATAGAGTTCCCACTCTCTCACCCTTGACCACTACCATTGCTTCTTTGCTAATCTTCCACTATTTCTTCTCAAATGAGATTTGATAACCCTCGCCATCTAGCTTGATAACAGATATCAAATTGTTCTTCAAATCTGGTATGTGTCTGACCTCTTGTAAAAGCAGTTTTCCACTATTGTGTAACTTCAACAGAATTGTCCCCTTACTGACAATCTTGCATTCCTGCCCATTACCAATAGCCACATGTCCAAATTCACCTTGGACATAATTATCAAACCATTTTTTGCGAGCAATGCAATGGAACGAAGCCCTTGAATCCACAAACCACAGATCTGACCTTGATTCTGTATGAGCAGACAAGCACAAGTCATCATACTCCTTACTTGGATTCACCACATTCACTCCTTCCTTGTCTGTGTTTGGACAATCCTTCTTCATATGACCCTTTGTCTTATATTTTCAACACACTAACTTTTTCTTAAACTTCCCCTTAGATTTTGATCTCCCTCTTTGCTTTGACTCCCTCCTTAAATTTCTACCCCTTTCCTTCCTTCTGTCATTATCAACAGACAAAACAGTACTTGTAGAAACTATGTGTAACGCCCCACTCCCAGTAGTGTGGAAAGCTAGAACGTTCGGCGTCGAATGATAACTCGACGAGCCTCAAACAAAATATTACAGTCACCATTTGCAATTTAATATGAATAACATGCAGAAGCTAAATGAAATTTTTTTCTTTATCAAAACAAAGCAATAATAAATTCCCTCAAAATAAAATTAACAAATGTCACCACAGATAAATTCTTTCTGAAAAGAAAAAGATTGTCTCATATGAAACTAAATATAGCGCCATGTGCACTTATTACATTTCTCTAAAAAGAAAGCAGCTAACAAAAGGAAGTAATCACTCCTGCAGATCTGCTTGTTCCTGAAAGTACAACATATCCTGTTCTGCCACTGGTGGATCTACCTCTTGATAGAGGCCTGCATCTGGTCATGCATAACCAGGATCGTCAGCAAAGCGACCCAATATTCAATAATTAAAGAACAACAAAAAAATAATGAATAATAATATCTCAATGTCAGGAACAATCATGCAAATGAAGGACGGGAGATTTTACGTATTTACACTTATCATCACTATTACTTTAATCGATGTCTTTTAAATTTTTACAATTAATGTCTTTTAGTTATGGTATTTGAAAATTCAAGGAAATATGAATATAGCTGAGCTGAACGCATCCCCGTCTACCCCCGGAAAAACGGAACAGTAATTGATCGGAGCCTATCCCGATCCTCCCAAAAATGGAAAACAGTGGCGCAGTAATTTGATCGGAGCCTATCCCGATCCTCCCAAAAATGGGAAACAGTGGCACAGTACAGTTACGTTCAGCCATCTAATTCATACAAACCTAAATTTTCCCCCAAATCCCCAGTGTATATCAAGTTCGGTGTTAATTATCAATTTCAATATAATTTATGATCTCAGTAAATTTCAGTTCAGTATGTAGATTGGTGATAATAATTTGGGTTCAGTGAACAGTAACAATATCAGTGACAATATAACGTTGCGGTAATTTAATTATCTATCACCAATCTTATACAATAACAATTTGCATTTATACGGTGTCTTTTCGGGCCTCATTTCCAATATGATGTATAAGTGATTTACAATATAGGAAAAATGGGGCTCACTACTAAATATGTGTGCATTTAGAATTTCCTAAAGTTTTCCTGCAATGTTGAGGTAGTTCTAGATGCGCACCCAATACTATATAATTAAGGTGAATTACAACATAGGGAAAGGATGCTCACTAGCAGAGATGTGCGCATTTAGAACTCCCAAGTGTTTCCTGCACTACAACCAGGTAGTTCTACCTGCACACCACAACCTATTTAGTAAAGTGATTTATAACATAGGGGAAATGGTGCTCACTAGTGAAATAGGTGTGCACTTAGAATTTCCTAAAAGTTGCCTGCAAGTTTGCAGGTAGACTAAATGCGCACCATATACTAGATAGTAAAGTGGTTTACAACATAGGGGAAATGGTGTTCACTAGTGAAATGGGTGCGCAATTAGAATTTCCTAAAAGTTGCCTTGAAGTTGCAGCCAAACAGGGAAAGGAGAAGAGAAGCAGCAGCAGGCGCAGAAAAAGGAGAAGAAAAAGAAGTACTCTAAATGCACCCCCCCCTTAATACATAATAGTGATTTACAACATAGGAGAAAAGATGTTCACTAGCAAAATATGTGCGCACTTAGAACTTCTTAAGTTTCCTTGAAATTGCAGCCAAACAGGGAAAGGAAAGAGAGGAATTGAAGTAGCAGCAGCAGCAGAAGCAGAAAAGGAAAAGAAGGAGAAGGAGAAGAAGAAACACAAGCAGGTGCGGAAGTGGAGACGGAAGAAGAAGCACAAGAGGATGCGGAAGTGGAAGCCGAAGAAGAAGAAGCACGAGAGGATGCGGAAGTGGAAGCCGAAGAAGAAGAAGAGGAAGAGGAAGCAGCGGCAGAAGCAAAAAAAAGAAGAGAAAGCAGCAGCAAATGCAGAAGCAGAAAAGAAGAAGAAGAAGCAGTTCTAAATATCTACAATCCTGCATCTTCTATAAATACAACCGATTGTTAAGAAACAAATATGTCATTAACTAGGAAAATTTAGAGCTTAATGAAGTTCAAATCCAATCCTTAACCTATATTCAACCTCCAATGACAGGGAAGAGAAAAGTGTATGCCTCAGGTGTTTGAGCTTTTTTTTTTTTTTTTTTTTTTCCCACAGAATTTAGCTTTTGTTCAGGTGATTCACAACTCAAGAATCCCAAACATGCATGCACCAGAGTTGGGACTTTATTAACTATTATTATTATTATTTATATTATTATTATTATTTTCTCACAAATTTAAATTTGGAATGCCTGTGCATTCGCTTAGTGTTTCGTGCCATCAACATGGAGTAGTAAGGTCAGCATGTTAGTAGCTTGCAAATTGCAGAGACTTTTGATTTGAATCCATCAGGAAAAGGCCATGTCTTCTCTAATCAGAAATCAACTTTTCCTTGGTCTAAGCAAAATATTTTTCACATTAAATTACAACGTCATCTAGTTTTTATGCATACAGTATTTTGCAAAAATCATGATAGCTACCGTGGTTGTTTTATGGTTAATTTTTGACCGAAGTGAACAATATAATACATATATACATTTAATTAAATAAAAAAAGAAGTATAAAAATAAGCATAACTATTAGCATGTTAAAGTGAGTCAAAAGAACTCACCTTTGGTTGAGTCGTTCCCCTTCCTTGCTTCCACTCTTCTTCTTCCCTTACGTCCTGCAAGCATTCAAATTTCTCAGCGTTCCAGAAGAGGGATGAGAATGAGGTTTTGGATTAAGATATAGCCTATTTAGTTGGGATCCAACAAAAATATATTTTTTTGGTTAAGATTTGATTTCTTTCAACTATTTAGATTTCTATCCGATTTTCTCTCAACTATTCAGAGTTATATCCAAACAAATCCCAATATAATTTTATATTTATTATTATTATTATTTTCAGATTTTTTTTTTTGTTTCAAAAAAAAGATTTGAAAAAAAAATGGTCGTTACATTCTACCCCCCTTAAGAAAAATTTCGTCCTCGAAATTTCTTTAAACTTAAATGATGGAGAGGGGTTATACCTTTATTCAAATAAGTGTGGAAAACGTTCTCGAATGTCTTTCTCTCGCTCCCAAGTTGCTTCCCGATTAGAATGTCAATTCCAAGAAATCAACACAAGTGGAATTACTTTGTTTTTCAAAGTCTTCTCCATTCGGTCAAGTATGGAGACTGGTTCCTCTAGATATGAGAGGTCTGGTCTAACCTCCAATTCTGAATAGTCCACGATATACTTTTCATCGTGAACATATCGTTTTAATTGCGAGACGTGGAATACGTTATGTACTTGCTCCAGTTTAGACGGTAGTGCCAGGCGATAGGAGACTTTGCCTATCCGTTCCAAGATTTGGAAGGGTCCGATAAACCTTGGGCTTAACTTCCCACGATTGCCAAAGCGAATGACTCCATGTGTGGGCGACACCTTCAAGAAAACTGAGTCCCCAACTTGAAATTCCAAAAACCATCGTCGTTGGTCTGCCCAGTTCTTCTGTCGATCTTGAGCTGCTCTCAGATGTTGCTGCATTAAGTTAATTTTATCTACTGCCTGGGTAATTATCTCTAGTCCAAGCAGTTTTCTTTCTCCAATATCATCCCAATATAACGGAGATCTGCATTTCCTTCCATACAGAGCCTCGAAAGGTGCCATCTTGATACTTGCTTGGTAGCTATTATTGTAGGCTAATTCCACTAGATGCAGGTAATCCTCCCATGAGCCCCCGAAGTCAAGCATACAGGCCCTCAACATATCCTCCAATGTCTGGATAGTCCTTTCTGATTGACCATCTGTTTCTGGATGATATGCTGTGCTGAATTCTAATTTTAACCCCAGACTATCTTGCAATTTCTTCCAAAACTGAGAGGTGAACCGAGCATCTCGATCCGATATAATACTGACTGGCACACCATGTAATTTTACCACTTCACGCATATACTTCTCTGCCAACATTTCGGTAGACTGTCCTACACGAAATGGTATGAAATGTGCTACTTTAGTAAGGCGGTCCACAATTACCCAGATTGCATTATTACCCTTGGGACTGCGTGGCAATGCGGTAACAAAATCCATAGTAACTCTTTCCCATTTCCATTCAGGTATGGGTAGAGGTTGAAGGAGTCCCGGCATTCTTTGATGCTTTGCTTTAACTTGTTGACAAGTCAAGCATTTGGATACAAACTTGGCGATTTCACGGTTCATTCCATACCACCAGAAATATTGCTTCATGTCTTGATACATCTTTGTTCCTCCGGGATGGATTGAATAGACTGAACTATGAGCCTCTGATAATACTTCCTGCCGAATTTCTCCTTTGGGCACACACAACCTGTTGCCAAATCGAAGAGACCCATCTGTGTGAATACATAAATCTGTTCTCCGTCCTTCTTCTACTTGTCTTCGAAATCTTTGCAACTTAGAATCATCTTTCTGAGCTTCTTTAATTTTCTCTACCAATGAAGGTTGAAGTTGCAAAGCCAGCATTTGAGCCTCAGCACCGGGTAAGAAAATTTCTAATTCTAGCTTTATAATCTCCTCAAATAGCTCTTTTTGCTGAGTTAGAACCATTGCCATTGGCTTTCTGCTTAAAGCATCTGGTACCACATTGATCTTACCCGGATGGTACTGCAAGTTGATGTCATAATCTGCCATCAATTCAAGCCACCTTCTCTGTCTCATATTAAGTTCTTTCTGTGTGAAGATATACTTAAGGCTCTTATGGTCTGTATAAATCTCTACTCTACTACCCAACAAGTAGTGTCTCCAAATCTTCAATGCAAAAATCAGAGCTGCAAGCTCCAAATATGTGTGGGATAGTTTTTCTCATGTGGCCTCAATTGTCTAGAAGCATAAGCTATGACCCGGCCCCGTTGCATCAACACACAACCTAGCCCTTTGCCGGACGCATCACTGTACACAACCATTCCTTCGGTCCCTTCCGGAACGGCTAATACTGGTGTTGTTGTGAGCCTCCTTTTCAACTCATTGAAAGCTGCATCACATTCAATTGTCCAGTCGTACTTCTCTCCTTTCCTTAGGAGTTTGGTCAGAGGCCCTGCAATCTTAGAAAAGTCCTGAACGAACTTTCGATAATAACCTGCCAATCCCAGAAAGCTCCTCACTTCTGAAACATTTTTCGGAATCGGCCAATCCTTCACTGCTGAAACCTTGCCAGGATCAACAGAGATTCCTTCTTGAGAAATAATGTGTCCCAAAAATGAAACACTCTTAAGCCAAAATTCACATTTGCTGAGCTTCCCATACAATTTCTCTTTCCTTAGCGTCTCCAAGACTATCCTTAAATGCTTAGTGTGATCCTCTTGGGTCTTAGAATACACCAATATGTCATCTATGAACACCACAACGAATTTATCCAAATATGGAAGAAAAATTCGATTCATTAAGTTCATAAAAATTGCAGGTGCATTTGTTAGTCCGAATGGCATCACTAAGAATTCAAAATGCCCATATCGAGTTCGGAATGCTGTTTTAGGAATGTCTGACTCCTTCACTTTTACTTGGTGATATCCAGACTTAAGGTCCAACTTGGAAAATACCTTAGCACTGCCAAGTTGATCAAACAAATCATCAATTCTCGGTAGTGGATACTGATTCTTGATAGTGACCTTATTCAATCCTCTATAATCAATGCATAATCTTTTGCCTCTATCTTTCTTCCCAGTCAAAAGTACTGGTGCACCCCAAGGGGAAGTACTTGGTCTGATAAAACCTTTAGCTTCCAACTTGTCTAATTGTACCTTAACTTCCTTTAGCTCTGCTGGACCCATTCGATATGGTGCTTGAGAGATTGGTGTGGTGCCAGGAATAAGCTCGATGGCGAACTCCACTGTCCTGTCTGGTGGTAGTCCTGAGAAATCCTCAAAGATATCTAAGAACTCCGACACCACTGGGATGTCCGTCGGTATGACACCCATTTGGATTATTACTCCCCCCTTAGGTTGAGCTCTGAATTCTGCTGGCTCCTTGGTACTGCTGCCCCCGATGAATTCGAACTCCAGGTGATTCGGTATCTTGAAGACCACGCTCCTCCTCCGACAATCAATAATTGCATGGAAGGTACTTAACCAATCCATTCCCAGTATCACATCAAATCCGTGAGTATCAATAACCAGGAAATTAGCATAAAATTCCCTTTTACAAATCACTACATGACACATTCTACACATTTGGGTAGAATCAATACTCCCATTACCCGTACTTATTCTCCATCTAATATTCAGGTTTTCACAAGGTATGGCATGTCGTGTCACAAATGTAGAAGAAATGAAGCAATGTGATGCTCCTGAGTCAAATAAAACAGATGCAGGTACATGATATACTAGAATCATACCTGTCACCACATCATCTGACCTCTCCTCTTGCTCCGTAGTTAGATTTTATGCTTGCCCACGTCCTTTATCCACTGTCATATTCTTCTTGGCCTGCTCTTAAACTTTATTTTGAGGTGGAAGTGGTCGCCTATTCTGACTGCTGATTTGACCTTGGATGGTTGTTGTTGTTGGGGTGCTGGAAGACGAGGCGTTGGCCCCCTGTTGCTCCTTCGTGGGCAATCTCCGATCCTGTGTTCACTTGATCCACATGCTAGACATAGGTTGTTGGCATACCGACACTCCTTGATAGTGTGTCATGACTTCTGACAGTGTGTGCAAGTGACCTTCTGTTGCGAAGAAGTAACCAGCCGCTTCTCCGCACTCCTAGCTGAAGTTCCACCCAACATGTGACTGGCCGACCTCTTGGGCACAGAAGATTGAATCCTCCTCTCCTTATTTATTACTTGCTCTACATCCTGAGCTGCATCAATAACCTCAGCATAGGTCTCTATTCTGGAGGTTACTAAATATTTCTGGATATCTATCCTCAATCCCTGTTGGAAGCGATGAGCACGATCTGCCTCATTTTATACCATGTACGGCGCAAATCGACTCAGACGGACAAACTCTGATGCATACTCCTCTACTGTCATCCCGGCCTGCCTCAAGTTGATGAATTGGTGCTCCATTTCCCTCCTGGCTGTTCTCGGAAAGAACCTCGCAAGGAAGCTCGTTGTGAAAGTTTCCCACGAGATTGGTTGGGATAGTCTGCTCTCCTCTGTTTGCCACCAAGCCCTTGCAATATTCGTCAATTGGATTTTGACGACATTCACTTTGTCGGCTTCAGGAATCCGAGCGGCCCTTAATAAGTCTTCCATCTACATGAGCCACTGTTCAGCCTCCAAGGCTCCTACTGTTCCTGAGAAAGTTGCTGGATGAAGACGTCTGAAATCCGATATCCCTCCTGGACGCTGGTCCCTCGGTTCCGCCACACGATCTAGGGTTGCCATCACTCCCGCTCGAAAGGCTTCGGCCTGCTGTTGTTGCGCGTCGACCATCTTGCTAAGCAGTCCCAACATTTCATTGGCATCAATGGAGTTTGAGGTCGAACCGGAATTTCCCCCATTCCTATTAGTCTGACGGGCCATCCTTCTGAGGAACAATATAACGTAAGTATCACTTAAATAAACATAATAAAAGTAAATAGATATACGTAGAAAATCATATTTATGCATATATGTGTATAGTCGTATCGAACTTTAAATAGTTTAGTAAATTCAAACTATTATACTTATTTATTTATTTGCCGACTGTAATGATATTCAAGTTTGTTCAAATCAGTTGAACATACTTAAAGAAGCCTGGGCTCTGATACCACCTGTAACGCCCCACTCCCAGTAGTGTGGAAAGCTGGAACGTTCGGTGTCGAATGATAACTCGACGAGCCTCAAACAAAATATTACAGTCACCATTTGCAATTTAATATGAATAACATGCAGAAGCTAAATGAAATTTTTTTTCTTTATCAAAACAAAGCAATAATAAATTCCCTCAAAATAAAATTAACAAATGTCACCACAGATAAATTCTTTCTGAACAGAAAAGGATTGTCTCATATGAAACTAAATATAGCGCCATGTGCACTTATTACATTTCTCTAAAAAGAAAGCAGCTAACAAAAGGAAGTAATCACTCCTGCAGATCTGCTTGTTCCTGGAAATACAACATATCCTGTTCTGCCACTGGTGGATCTACCTCTTGATAGAGGCCTGCATCTGGTCATGCATAACCAGGATCGTCAGCAAAACGACCCAATATTCAATAATTAAAGAACAACAAAAAAATAATGAATAATAATATCTCAATGTCAGGAGCAATCATGCAAATGAAGGACGGGAGATTTTACGTACTTATACTTATCATCACTATTACTTTAATCGATGTCTTTTAAATTTTTAAAATTAATGTCTTTTAGTTATGGTATTTGAAAATTCAAGGAAATATGAATATAGCTGAGCTGAACGCATCCCCGTCTACCCCCAGAAAACGGAATAGTAATTGATCGGAGCCTATCCCGATCCTCCCAAAAATGGGAAACAGTGGCGCAGTAATTTGATCGGAGCCTATCCCGATCCTCCCAAAAATGAGAAACAGTGGCACAGTACAGTTACGTTCAGCCATCTAATTCATACAAACCTAAATTTTCACCAAATCCCCAGTGTATATCAAGTTCGGTGTTAATTATCAATTTCAATATAATTTATGATCTCAGTAAATTTCAGTTCAGTATGTAGATTGGTGATAATAATTTGGGTTCAGTGAACAGTAACAATATCAGTGACAATATAATGTTGCGGTAATTTAATTATCTATCACCAATCTTATACAATAACAATTTGCATTTATACGGTGTCTTTTCGGGCCTTATTTCCAATATGATGTATAATAAGTGATTTACAATATAGGAAAAATGGGGCTCACTACTAAATATGTGTGCATTTAGAATTTCCTAAAGTTTTCCTGCAATGTTGAGGTAGTTCTAGATGCGCACCCAATACTATATAATTAAGGTGAATTACAACATAGGGAAAGGATGCTCACTAGCAGAGATGTGCGCATTTAGAACTCCCAAGTGTTTCCTGCACTACAACCAGGTAGTTCTACCTGCACACCACAACCTATTTAGTAAAGTGATTTATAACATAGGGGAAATGGTGCTCACTAGTGAAATAGGTGTGCACTTAGAATTTCCTAAAAGTTGCCTGCAAGTTTGCAGGTAGACTAAATGCGCACCATATACTAGATAGTAAAGTGGTTTACAACATAGGGGAAATGGTGTTCACTAGTGAAATGGGTGTGCACTTAGAATTTCCTAAAAGTTGCCTTGAAGTTGCAGCCAAACAGGGAAAGGAGAAGAGAAGCAGCAGCAGGCGCAGAAAAAGGAGAAGAAAAAGAAGTACTCTAAATGCACCCCCCCTTAATACATAATAGTGATTTACAACATAGGAGAAAAGATGTTCACTAGCAAAATATGTGCGCACTTAGAACTTCTTAAGTTTCCTAGAAATTGCAGCCAAACAGGGGAAGGAACGAGAGGAATTGAAGTAGCAGCAGCAGCAGAAGCAGAAAAGGAAAAGAAGGAGAAGGAGAAGAAGAAACACAAGCAGGTGCGGAAGTGGAGACGGAAGAAGAAGCACAAGAGGATGCAGATGTGGAAGCCGAAGAAGAAGAAGCACGAGAGGATGCGGAAGTGGAAGCCGAAGAAGAAGAAGAGGAAGAGGAAGCAGCGGCAGAAGCAAAAAAAAGAAGAGAAAGCAGCAGCAAATGCAGAAGCAGAAAAGAAGAAGAAGAAGCAGTTCTAAATATCTACAATCCTGCATCTTTTATAAATACAACCGATTGTTAAGAAACAAATATGTCATTAACTAGGAAAATTTAGAGCTTAATGAAGTTCAAATCCAATCCTTAACCTATATTCAACCTCCAATGACAGGGAAGAGAAAAGTGTATGCCTCAGGCGTTTGAGCTTTTTTTTTTTCCCATAGAATTTAGCTTTTGTTCAGGTGATTAACAACTCAAGAATCCCAAACATGCATGCACCAGAGTTGGGACTTTATTAACTATTATTATTATTATTATTATTATTATTATTTTCTCACAAATTTAAATTTGGAATGCCTGCACATTCGCTTAGTGTTTCGTGCCATCAACATGGAGTAGTAAGGTCAGCATGTTAGTAGCTTGCAAATTGCAGAGACTTTTGATTTGAATCCATCAGGAAAAGGCCATGTCTTCTCTAATCAGAAATCAACTTTTCCTTGGTCTAAGCAAAATATTTTTCACATTAAATTACAACGTCATCTAGTTTTTATGCATACAGTATTTTGCAAAAATCATGATAGCTACCGTGGTTGTTTTATGGTTAATTTTTGACCTAAGTGAACAATATAATACATATATATATTTAATTAAATAAAACAAGAAGTATAAAAATAAGCATAACTATTAGCATGTTAAAGTGAGTCAAAAGAACTCACCTTTGGTTGAGTCGTTCCCCTTCCTTGCTTCCGCTCTTCTTCTTCCCTTACGTCCTACAAGCGTTCAAATTTCTCAGCGTTCCAGAAGAGGGATGAGAATGAGGTTTTGGATTAAGATATAGCCTATTTAGTTGGGATCCAACAAAAATATATATTTTTTTGTTAAGATTTGATTTCCTTTCAACTATTTAGATTTCTATCCGATTTTCTCTCAACTATTCAGAGTTATATCCAAACAAATCCCAATATAATTTTATATTTATTATTATTATTATTTTCAGATTTTTTTTTGTTTCAAAAAAAAGATTTAAAAAAAAAATGGTCGTTACACTATGCTCTCACCCATGCTCTTCTTCATTAACTCATCATTCATGATAGTACTCACAACATCATTAAATTTAAGAGCAGTATTGGAAGCATTGCTAATGGGCATAACAATATTACTCCAACTTCTAGTAACGAACAAATAAACATCAAAGTTTTACTTTCATCAGCAAAGACAAACTCTAAGGATTCAAGTTGTGTCCATAATGTGTTAAATTCGTTTAAATATTTAACAATTGAACTATCAGAAGGTATTTTCAAGTCAAACAACTTTTTCATTAGAAACAATCTATTTGATGCAGACGGCTTCTCATAAAATTTAGCCAACGCTGACATCAAACCTGAAGTGGTTTTCTCCTTGGAGACATTGAACACAACCTGCTTTGTCAGGCACAATCAAATCTGCGCCAAAACTCTCTTATCCAACAATTTCCACTCCTCATCGTCATCTTTTCGGACTTTTCTCCAAACAATGGTTGATGTAAATTTTTTTGTTATAAATAATTTTTCATCTATAACTTCCACCATTGGAAGTCTGTTCTATCAAATTTTTTAATCTTTCCCTTCCTATCATCCGCCATAACTCCCACTCAAAATCAACACCGATCTGAGTGAAATCTAACCTGAACCAGGGCTCTGATACCAATTGTTAGCAAAAATATAGAAATAATACCAATGTAACAACCAGCGGAATCTAATAGTTAACCGAAGAGAAAAATAACAGAGACAGCGAACACACAGATTTAACGTGGTTCGGCAATGTACCTACGTCCATGGGGACACGATCGAAAGCTTCTACTATATCAAAAAAGATTACAGTACTCTAGTCTCTCAACCACAAGGAAGAAATCAATGGAATTACACAAGAATTGAGATCTAACCTTAACCTTCTTGTCTTCGTGCTTCGGCTACAACCTCAACCGAAGCAACAACAGCAGCGACACAAAGCAGCAGCGGTCTCAACTCTACAGTAGCGGCAGCAACACCACAGCAGTCGCACATATAGTTTTAAACTTTTGATAGCAAGTTTTATTGCTAATAATTCTTTATCATATGTAGAATATTTTTGTTGAGGTTTTGAAAATTTTCTAGAAGTATAGGCTACAATCTCTTTTTGTTTTGCAATCAATATTCCTGCCCAGAATAAATCCGAGGCGTTAGTTTGTAAATTTAGTAATTCAGATTCTTGAGGAAAGTATAAAATGGGTTGTTTATTTACTAACTTTTTTATATTTTCAATTTCTTTCTCTTCTTTAAAAGTTAATTGTATCGATATTTTATCCGTATTCCATCTTTGTGGTTGTTCACCAGTTTCTAATTTATATTTAGCTTGTTCTTGTTTTATTTTTTTCTTGTACATTTTGTACTTTTTCTGATAACTGAGGTATAAATTTTCTGCCATAATTTAATAATTCCAAAAAACTTTGTAATTGCTTTAAAGTTGTAAATGTTGATGGAAAATCCTTTAATTTAGTATATATATGCTGTTGTAACTCTATTTGTCCTTCTTTAATATATTTACCCAAGACTCTATTTCCTTTTGGCATAGAACAATTTTCTTGGGGCTTAGAATTATTCCTTTTTCCATGAATATTTGAGAAACATGTAATAAATTTTTTTTATGTTCTTCTAAAGAATTTGAAAATACTAGAATATCATCAATATAGACAACAACATAAGGTAAGTGTCCAAATATTGAGTTCATCCATTTTTGGAATATTTGAGGGG
Organism: Dracaena cambodiana; assembly: GCA_036321105.1. Taxonomy (NCBI): domain Eukaryota; kingdom Viridiplantae; phylum Streptophyta; class Magnoliopsida; order Asparagales; family Asparagaceae; genus Dracaena; species Dracaena cambodiana. The sequence goes on from JAYEPQ010000015.1 coordinate 23,336,396, forward strand.
CATTTTTTAAACCAAAGGGCATAACTAACCATTCATAGTGTCCTTGAGGACAGCTGAAAGCAGCTAATTCTATTGTATTTTTATTGGCTAACTTTATTTGCCAAAATCCAGATTTAGCATCAAATTTAGTATAATATTTGGCTCATTGAATTTGTTTAATTAGATGCTCTGCAGAAGGTATAAAGTATCTATAAATTTAGTATAACTATTTAATTTACGGTAATTTATAACCATTCCTGCTTTTCCTCTTTTTTGCTCTGCATGATTTCTTACCAGAAAAGCAGGTGAGGAATGTGGACTTATACTAGGTTGTATTAATTCTAAAGCTATTAATTCTTTAATTTGTTCATCAAACTCTTTCTTATCTATTGGGGATACCATAATACTGTTTACTCTTACTTTGGCATCTTTGTATTGGTCTAATAATTCTAGAGAACAGTATCTTGGTGATTTATCAAAGTGTAATAAAGGATTGATTGAGTATAGGGGTTCTAACATACTGTGGATGAGTTTTTCAAAATCATAAGTGATCAGAACAGGGTATGTGTAGTAAGGGGTAGGTTTAAAATTATGATTAAATTGTGATCTATGAGTTGAATATCACCACGCTGCGCTGGCGCAAAATGAGGCAATAAAGGTATGGGAAAAGGAACACGAGGAATTTGGGTATTATCAAACTGAAAATAATGTGTATTGAACGGAGCATAATGTCTTAAATTATTCATACCAAGTATACAATCAATATCAAATTCTTTAGGTAATAAGGCAAGCTCAAAGGTATATGCCTTTTCAATACCATGAATATCTGGAATTGTAATTGGTAAAAGGGTTTTATGTGTTGCTTGAACAGGCCTTCCCATGAAATCATTTAGTTTTGCTTGTTTATCTAAAGCTATCCAATATTTTTGAGGTATGAAGGTATTTTGTATTAAACTAGCTTCAACTCCTGAATCTATTAGAGCATGAATAGTGAATTCTAATTCACTTTTTTGTGAAACTAGGTAAATGAATTGTTATTGGTGTATAAATATGTAGTTGAGATTTTTTCTTAAGGTCTAACATAGTGAGGTAAATCAGCAGTAGTATTTGGTATTTTTATAGCCAATTTAGGATATTGCTGGTTTTCCATTTCTTTTTGTGTGTAATATTTTTTGTGTTCGACCCTCGAGAGGTTCTAATAGTTCTTGTTCATCATACATTTGTGTCGGAGAATAGCTTGACCTTGCTGGTTCTAATTGTATTGGGCTTAAATGTCTATAGTTTGTAGTGCTTAAACTTCTAGGTATAGAAGGGTTTATGATTGTAGTTGATATAGTGTTTCCTGAGGCAATAAATGTTTCTACAGGAATATTAATTTTTGGTTTTAACGTTTTAATAAATACTTGCATATCATTATCATATTTTAAATATTTGATGTTTACTAATTTTGGTTGAATTACTTTTCCATTTCCTACTTCATATAATTTAATAAATTGTGTAGGAGTAATTGATTTAAATGTTGAAATTTCATTCAATGCTAAACAATGTTCCCATTGTATTCCTAATACTTTTGATCCAGGTAATAATTTAATACCTTTAAGATTAATGGATAATGTACAAGCTTTTTCTAGATTTCTATCATCTAGACTTATACAAAAATCAGGGTATATATTTACTCCAAATATTCTGTTTGCTAAATTTGATTTAGCTCCTCCCAAAATACTATTTAAAGGATTTTTTATTATTCTTTCATCACAACATACTATCATAATAGGAGTGTCTATTTCGGATCTAAATAGACAAGTAATTTTAATCTGGATTAATCCAATATGTAAATATTTCTTTTTAGGATATTTTTGTTTTAATTTTTTTAATTTGTGTCATATTTAACAATTTTACTGAAGTAAAATCTTCGTCACCTTTTAGTTCTATATTTCCTTGCATTGTTTTGAATATATATGTACTTTTGTTTAAAAATATTGATTTAAATTTTTGTGGTTGTTTATATATTTCGTTTTTTTCTGCATGAGGAATTGATTCTTTTAACT